>JALIGW010000005.1:71731299-71751299 GCA_023053685.1 Diadophis punctatus similis
AACAAACCCAACTTTCTTACTAGCACTGATGATGTTACCTAGTTTTGTAAACAACCAAGCTCAGAGAGCACCAAGGACTTCACAGTTCAACTCTGAGTTACAAATATTCTCCTCTATCCATACTTCATATGGTTCTGTGGAATAATATAAGAGAACTAGTAGCTGGATACCCGTGCTTCGCTACGAAACTGAACTCCTTAGCATGGAGTAGAATGTCTAAACTCCCAGCCCACAGGCTGGATGAGTCACGCGCTGGACATGCCCACTGGCAGTTGGAACAGAGTTCTTTTCAGGTGGGGAGGGGGAGTAGAATGTCTTAACTCCTTAGCATCAGAGCGTGTTAATAATAATATAAGAAATAACTAATGATCTGATGGTCATTTTGAAAAATCCTTTCTTAGCGAGCACCTAGAAGCCAAGAGGAACATACGTACCAAGTTTCAAGTTTGTAGGCTTTACTGTTCTGGAGATACAAGTATTCTTTGAGTTACAACAGTTCATTTAGTGACCGTTCAAAGTTACAGTGGCACTGAAAAAAGTGACTGTTTGACACTTAGAACCTTTGTAGCAGCCCCATGATCATATGATCAAAATTCAGATGCTTGGCAACTGGCTGATACTTATGACCATTGCTGTGTCCCAAGGTCATGTGATCACCTTTTGCAACCTTTTGACAAGAAAAGTCAATGGGGAAACTAGATTCACTTAACAACCATGTTACTAACTTATCAACTGCATTTTTCACTTAACAACTGTTGCAAGAAAGATCATAAAATGGGGCAAAACTCACTTTACAAATGTCTCACTTAACAACAGAAACTTTGGGATCAATTGTGGTCGTAAGTCAAGGACTACCTGCAATAGAATTTTTGCCAAACATGAAAACTGTATATAAGTGGATACTATTAGTGACATTAGTGACAACAAAAGTGTGTATAGTCAAGGTTGTGGTTTTCCCAGTTGCAATGTATGGCTGTGAAAGTTGGACCATAAGAAAGGCTGAGCGCCAAAGAATTGAGGCCTTTGAACTATGGTGCTGGAGAAGACTCCTGCGAGTCCCTTGGACTGCAAGGCGATCCAACCGGTTCAGTCCTAGAGGAGATCAACCCTGACTGCTCTTTAGAAGGCCAGATCCTGAAGATGAAACTCAAATACTTTGGCCACCTAATGAGAAGGAAGGACTCGCTGGAGAAGAGCCTAATGCTGGGAACGATTGAGGGCAAAAGAAGAAGGGGACGACAGAGAATGAGGTGGCTGGATGGAGTCACTGAAGCAGTCGGCGTGAGTTTAAATGGACTCCGGGGATGGTAGAGGACAGGAAGGCCTGGAGGAAAGTTGTCCATGGGGTTGCGATGGGTCGGACACAACTTCGCAACCAACAACAACAACATTAGTGTCATGCCATTGGCATGTCTGTCTGTGTGTGTGTGTGTGTGTGTGTGTAATTATTATTTACTAGTTCTTTTTTTAGAATTCACACAACTGAACAAGCAAATCAGGCACAGTCTTAGGATACACCTCAAGCTAAAGGTTTGAGTGTACTTCACTGTATTATATTGCAGTGATCTTTTAAATGTCAGACGTTATACAGCTTCTGTAGATTATTTTAATTGTGAGACCACGTCTATCTTTATCCAATGACAATGGCACTTTTTTTTCTATTAGAAATTAAGTACCCATGTTAGCAAAGTGTTCATCATCCTTTTCTGGGATTAGGATAATATGGGGATAATTCAAATGTAAGAGTATTTCAGCTCCATGTAACACATTTTCTACATGCTTGAATTAGTGTATTAAGTCAGCTGAAGAAAAATGCCTATTTCCCCTCCCCCCCATAATTGGCAGAAATATTTCCCTAGCCAAATAATTTCCTCAGTTCCAAACCCTCACAGGCCCTCAACAGTGTCAAAAGCTGTTGTGAGGAATAATAGCATGCAGAGTGGCGCAATTCTTCCTCTAAAGGTAGTCCTCGATTTATGACCACAATTTCTGTTGCTAAGTGAGACAGTTGTTCAGGGAGTTTTGCTCCATTTTACGATCTTTCTTGCCACAGTGGCTAATCAGGGCCATGGTTAATAACATGGTTACAAAATGAAACTGGCTTCCCCATTGAATTTGCTTGTCAGAAGATCACAAAAGTGGATCTCATGACCCCGGGCACACTGCAGCGGTCATAAATAGGAGCCAATGCCAATTTTTTAATAATAAATTTATTAGTTTACAATGTAGCATACAAAGAAAATACAAAAGTAAATATAATAGGGAAAATAAGGAAAGGGAAAGGGAAGGGAAAAGTGAGGGAAAGAAGGGGAGAAAGAAAAAGAAAGAAAGAAAGAGAAGAGAAGAGAAGAGAAGAGAAGAGAAGAGAAGAGAAGAAAAAAAGAAAAGAGAGGAGAAGAGAGGAAAAGAAAAGAAAAGAAAGAAAAGAGAAGAGAAGAGAAGAGAGAGAAGAAAGAAAAGAATAGGAGAGGAGAGGAAAAGAAAAGAAAAAAAAGAAAAGAAAAGAAAAGAAAAGAAAAGAGAAAAGAAAAGAAAAGAAAAGAAAGAAAAGACATTGAGTTCCAATTCCCGTCGGTGCAGTAGAACAAGCCATTAACATCAAACCTCAACTTTTTATTTTTACATCATAGTTTAAACTAGCCATTTCTATAACAACAGATCTATCTAATCGGTAGAACCCTAAATCAAAGTTTCATTTTTTCCCCACCTCAAGCATAAAGTCCAGAAGCGGTTTTCAAGTAGAAATAAAAGTGTTTGTGTTTTTTTTCTTTGATCAAAGCAGTCGATTTATCCATCTCTGCTAACTCCATCAGTTTTTGCAGCCACTTGTCCATTGTGGGGATAACCTTCCATTTCTGTGGGTAGAGTAGTCTTGCTGCCGTCAACATCTATAACATCAAAGTTCCGAATTTTTTTCCTAAGTCTTTTTCCATTAAACCCAAAAGAAAAGTCTCTGGCTTTCTGTTTATATTCACTTTAAGAATTTTCTGTATTTTTTTTAAAAAAGTGTTTTATTTTTATTCCCATAGACATTTTCACATATTTATTATCTCATTTCTCATTTCATTCTTTTACAAAATCTTTATACATATATTCTATATTTATCTTATTGCTTTGTTAGTTCAAGGTTGCTTTTTTTACCATCCTCCCTTCCCATCTCATACAGTCCTTCCTTCTTTCTTCTTTCCTTCCCTTTGTCTTTCTCTTTCTAAACCTACTTCCCCTCCCTCTCTCCTTCTCCTCTTCCCTACTTCCCCTCCTGCCCTCTCTCCTCACTCTCTTCTCCCCTCGTCTTTTCTTTCCTCCTCCTCCTCTTTCTTTCTTCTTTCTTCTTACTCCTCTCTTCCCTTCCTCCTTCCTTTGCTGTACTTTCTCCATTTTTCTGGGATGGCATTCCAGCAACCCTGAATTCTTTTACACAGTCTTACATTTTTTCATATTTTATTCCATATATATTCCTTTAATCTATTTCTTTTATCTTTATGTGTTTGTCAATTAATATACCGTATTTTTCGGAGTATAAGATGCACCGGAGTATAAGACGCACCTTAGTTTTTGGGGAGGAAAATAGGGGGAAAAATCTGCCTACCAGGTATTCATCTGGCTAGCATCCTTAGTCTGGTCAGCTTCAGCACATTATTTTATCCCCTGGTTAGGACTTAAAAAAATCTTCTTCGGAGAGAGTAACAATGAAAGAGCCTGCAAGCCAGTAAGAGCTGGGAAGATAGTTAGCACCTGGTTAGGGCTAGAAAAAAACTTATTCGAGCAAGTAGAGCAATGAAAAAAACCCTGCAAAGACTTAGGGCTGGAAAAACATTCTTCGGAGAGAGTAACAATGAAAAAGCCTGCAAGATAAGAGCCGGGAAGATCGTTAGAACCTAGTTAGGGCTGGAAAAAAGCTCCGAAAAAGCTACATTCAGAGTATAAGACTGAATTTTCAGCCACTTTTAGGAAAGAAAAAGGTGTGTCTTATACTCCAAAAAATACAGTACTTCAAATTTAAGAGTTTCTCCCCCCTCCCTATCCCCTCATCTCTTTCAAGTGTTACATCTGGGTTACATCATTCAGTTATAATCCAACTTCTTTATTTATATTCATTTTCTAACCATCTATAAAACTTCCCCCAAGTCTTGTAATACAATGAGTCCTCTTTATCTTTTAATCTTAGTGTTAATCTGACCATTTCAGTGCAGTTCAAAATTTTCTTTATTATCTGCTCATCTACAGGAATGATACCTGCTTTCCAATGTTGCGCAAATACAATCCTTGCTGCTGTTACTATGTGTATTATTAAATATATATCTTCTTTTTTGTATTTTTCTGGAAGAATTTTCTGTATTAAGGTATGAATCCTACCCCAATATTTCTTTGCTTTATCACACGTCCACCATACATGATAAAAAGTCAAATTTTTATCAAGTGACAACCTGCTACAACAGTCGTAAGTGAGAAAAACAGCCATAAGTCCCTTTTTCAATGATGTTGTAACTTTGAGCGATCAGTAAACCAATGGTTGTAAGTTGAGGACTACTACCTCATCTTATGCCAAGGCCTGAAATGAAAAGCCAATAAAAGAAAATATTTCTAGCTCAGGGTTCAATGCTCTCTGAGCTAGGTTATTTTCTTGCAGACGTTTCATTACCCAACTAGGTAACATCATCAACAACCTGGGATAGCCAGGCTGGAAATGGGAATTGACAACTTCTCTTTTCCTGAAATTGACAAACTCTCTTTTCCTGAAATGATATACGTTTATGCCTCTGCCTTATATCTCTTATCTCACTACAACTACGATCAATCTCCCCCAACGTATCATAACATAACATAACATAGCATAGCATAGCATAGCATAGCATAGCATAGCATAGCATAGCATAGCATAGCATAGCATAGCATAGCATAGCATAGCATAACAGTAACAGAGTTGGAAGGTACCTTGGAGGTCATCTAGTCCAACCCCCTGCTCACGCAGGACCCAACAATAACTTGGACATGAGGTGCTGGACCAGGGTTTCTGGTTACTATTTAGTCAGTGGTCAGTGGTTTTTAGTCAGGGTTACTATTTAGTCAGTGGTTTTCTTCAAAGAATTAGCATTATTTTCTCTATTTTTTAAAAAATAATGACATTTATTTTGAGAACTTGTTTAGCTTCAGGAGAGGGCATTGATGATGCCAACACATTTTAATTTTTTATAATCACATTCTTCTACTGTTCAGTTCCCAGGGTGATTCATAATAGCAATCAGAATTTGTGTGTCTGTGTGAGAGAGCGGGGGGGGGGGAGACAGAGAGAGAGAGAGAGAAGGAGGGAGGGGGAGAGAGACAGAGAGAGACAGAGACAGAGGGAAGGAGGGAGAGACAGAGACAGAGAGAGAGGGAGGGAGGGGGAGAGAGAGACAGAGAGAAGGAGGGAGAGACAGAGAGAGAGAGAGAAGGAGGGAGGGAGGGAGGGAGAGACAGAGAGAGACAGACAGAGGGAAGGAGGGAGAGACAGAGAGAGAAAGAAGGAGGGAGGGAGGGAGGGAGGGAGAGGGAGAGGGAGGGAGAGAGAGCTTCCAGTCAACTTTGTAAGGGGCGTGCATAAGCGCACAATCGTGCCTACCGTTCCTGTCCTAATGTACCCATATATTCATACCTCTTTTACTCTTATTCATGTTTATAATATTATATATATATATTCAATCATGTTTTATTGTTTGTACTTTGCTTATATTCATTTATGCTTGACAAAATAAACAAATACAAAAAAACCCTGACTCCCGGCTAGTGCCTGCACGAATCCTGCAATTCTTCTGGCAAGATTCTCAGAAGTTGTTGCCATCTTCTTCCTAGGGGTTGAGAGAGAATTATTATTACCCATCTTTTACAGTTTCTAACCCAGTATTTTTTAACCAGGGTACCAAAGTAACTCTCAGAATATCATAAGAATAGTAAAATTTCATCATAATATCAACTGTCTGAATACAGCAAAGACTCCAGATTAACAATAGCAAATTACTGGTAAAAAATAACCCATTTTTCAAGGGCATTAAAAAATGTCGCCAAGATAAAGTCAATAAGATAAATGTCAAAGTTTATTTCTTTCTTTAGAAAATTTATATTGCCGCCTACTCGCACATGTTGACTCAAGTTCTTTAAAGTTGTCCATTAGGTGTTTTCTTCTGAAAGGCAACTGGACTTCCTTGTGTTTTTCCCCTTGAAAAACTGAAGTTTCTTGGATGAGAAGCAAAAGTTTTGAAAAAAAAATCCAGGAAATTCCAGTTGCCTTTTTAGAAAAAGCATCTTTAGGAAAACCATGACTTGGATGATTGAGAATCTCCATAAATGTTGATTTGAGTTAAGACAGCCTTCTTGAGAATGTGCTTTTTGCCACGCTCAGCTTCAAGATTTCAGAATGCAAAGAAGACTCACTTCTGAATATAGACAGGCATCGACAGATAGATGCTTCTTCAAATACCTGATTTCCAAGACTTTGAATTGATTCCAGAAATGGATTGGGTAACCTGTGCAACTGATTAAACTCTCCAACAGGGAGATGCAATGAACATTATGCTCAATTCTTGTTTGAGATTTATGATCGTTTTGCTTTATTTCTGGTTTTGGGCAAAACCACTCTATGGTGAGCAATGGATTTGCTTAATGACTGCTGCAAACAAAAGTTGTAAAATTGGGCCAGTCACATAATTGATCTGATTTACAACCATCATGACATATAGTCTAGTGGTGGGTTTCACTTACTTTGCTACCGGTTCGGGAATGGGAGCGTGTGTGCATCCGTGATGACATCCGGGTGGGTGGGCGGAGCCTCCTGCCGCCGGTTCTACCAGTTCATCCAAACCGGGCCGAACCTGTAGAAACCCACCACTGGTACAGTCGTAATGGGCAGGCTACGTTATAGCCATACAGGTAGTCCTTGACTTACAAGCACAATTAAGCCCCACATTTATGTTGCTAAACAAGACAGTTAAGTGAGTTTTGCCCCATTTTATGACCTTTCTTGCCGCAGTTGTTAAGTTAATCACTGCAATTGTGAAATTAGTAATATGGTTGTTAAGTGAATCTGGCTTCCCCATTGACTTTGCTTGTGGAAGGTCGCAAAAGGGGATCACGTGACCCCAGGATACTGCAACTGTCATAAATATGAACTCGTTGCCAAGCAACTGAATTTTGATCATGAGACCACGGAGCTGCTGCAATGGTCGTAAGTGTGAAAAATAGTCACAGGTCAGTGCCAATAATCCCAGTAGACCGTGGGTCATAGTAATACATTAGTTTAGTGCTTGCAGCCTAAACTGGCAGCCTTTTATCAAGCTCTAAGACAATATTTCTCAACCTTGACCATTTTAAGATCTGCAGACTTCAACTCCCAGAATCCCCCAGCCAGCATTCTGGCTGGGGGGGGGGGGTTTCTGGAACTTGAAATCTGCACTTCTTAATCTGGTTAAGGTTTATGTATTTATTTATTTATTAGTGAGACTTACGGTATATACCGCCTCATAGTGCAAGCACTCTCTAAGCGGTTTACACCATTAAGCAATGTATATTTATATTGCCCCCAACAATCTGGGTCCTCATTTTACCTACCTCGGAAGGATGGAAGGCTGAGTCAACCCTGAGCCGGTGAGATTTGAACCGCTGAACTGCGGATCACAGTCAGCTAAAGTAGCCTGCAGTACTGCACTCTAACTGCTGTGCCACCTCGGCTCATATAAGGTTGGAAATACTGATCTAACACATGTTTCTTAGCCATTAGAGGTTTTAATTAGAGATGGTCTACACTTCCTCATATAGCAATAGCAATAGCACTTAGACTTATATACCGCTTTACAGTGCTTTACAGCCCTCTCTAAGTGGTTTACAAAATTTATAGGAAATCCACTGAGCTCCAGAATTGATAGGCAGGATCAATACAGACATTCATTAGTGAAGTTGGATGGGAAGCAGCCCTTAGTCTGTCCACTTGTGTAAAACAGGGTGTTGTCCAACGCCAAGGCTATCCTACACAATTTCTCCCTCAGTAACCACAACTGAAAAGTTGTCACACAACGGTAACCCTTCGCATGGGGATATTTATAGGTATGGCTCTCAGGCATCCTGAATTACACACAATAGCATGCTTACTCATGAATGAAATTGCTGGAACCCTGTTGAGGAAGGAGTACACAACAAGATTCAAGGCAGAGCCTTGCGAAACAAATGCTGCAATTATGCCGTGCTTGAAAACAAGTAGCTTTTAATGTGTCCATGTGCCTAGAAAAGGAAGGATTATAGATCAACCCTTGTTTCCTCCCCACTCCCTGTCTTTCTTTCTTTCTTTCTTTCCCTCCTCCTCCGTATTTTTTTTTTACAGTTTATCACCCATAATTTCAGGATGTGTTTTGTTTTTTTAAGCTGTTTTATCTCTCGGCTCATGAGGTCACTCATGTGTGAAGTCTTTTGTTCCAGATCTCACCTTTCGCCTTGATGATAGAAAATTGATCGGGCCTTAAAGCACAAGTTCAATAGACAAGCCTCTTGGTCCTTTTGTTTAGGAGAATAGCTACCACTGAAGACCACGAGCAGGTTGCTATTAATATGACAGCCTCTCTCTATCTCCCACTGTAATTTATAATGAAATACCTAATCTCCATTATTTTGATGCAAGCAGGCGATCCCGCGGAAAAAAAGAGAGAGCCTTTTCATCCAGTTCCCAATGGCAGTTACACGAGAAATGGCAAACCAATAATTTTTGTCAAGTTTTTTTAAGCCAACAGAAATGCTTTTCCACTGCTACAGTTTCAAAAGGCACAGATAAAGCTCATTCAGTGAGATGAATGAGAAAAGCCATCTGGGGTTTTTCTTTTTGACTTCCTCTCCTTTTTCCCTCCATCCTTGTAATCAAATTTGAGCAAAATCAAATGGGGCTTTCTATGAAAGTACCTTTTGTTGATCTGAACGAGCTGGTAATTTACAAAATACCCTTCTTTTGTGAGGTAGGCTAAAGAAATAAGGAGGGGGGAAAAAAAGAGAAAAGAACCGGTGGCTTTTAACGCTGGGCCTTGGTGGGACTCGACATGCAGTCGAAGCTGCCTGTGTGGAGAGCCTGTAATGCATTTCAAAACCAGGCCTTATCCAGGACAAGGGAAGAAGGAACCGATATGCATTTTGTGGGAAGGGAAAAAAAGAACGGGGAACAGGGGAAAAAACATAAAAGAAGAGAGAGAGAGAGAGAGAGAGAGAGAGAGAGAGAGAGAGAGAGAGAGAGAGAGAGAGAGAGAGAGAGAGAAAAGCAGAATTTGAATTTGGATAAAGCCTTAAAATTATTTTGGATTTCAATCCTCTCCTTTTTTTTTTTTTTGCACATCATATCTAACAAGCAAGACTGAACGACCTCGTCAGTTGGACTTCCAAAGGCTTAATATTTTGGACTTTAAGGAGGACAACTCCGGGTGCATCTCTTCAATATTGCAGTGGAGCGGCCTCCCAAATCATCTGCATATTTACTTATCACATTCATGGTTTGGGCTGAAGAAAAAAAAAGTTACTTGACTAAAAGCTGGACATATTCTTTCCCATTTGCTAATGATTCACAGTTTTGTGAAACAGGGTTTCCCCCCCCCCCCCCCGGTGTGGCAGTTGGACCATCTAGACAACACAACAGTAAGTTTATGCATTGTTTTCATGTCTAAGTTGAGTCCTATTGAGCAACTGGATCTACGAAGCGTTCAGCTGTATTTGCCGGATTTGGGAAACTATGTTTATGTTATGCAGAGATTTGAGGTTTTAATTACACACTGTGCGATGTTGTAATAGTCCTGATGAATAAACATGAAAACGTGGGTTGTCAGTGCAAAAATAATTTGACGAAAATAATAAAGTTCAGAATAGCATGTAGATGTTTTTTTCATGCTTTGATTAGTAGTAGTTCTGACAGTTGCTTAAATCTGGTAAAGAAACGTGTTTCTTTGTAATGGATATTGTATTATCAGTATTGTGCAGCAGTTCTTGTAAAGATATTGTGGTGTTGCAAACTTTACAGATCAGTTTATTCAGCCTTGCGTTATCATTTTCCATAGTCATAGAATGAAACATTCTAGCTGGTTAAAAAACAACAACACCATTTTCTTTTTGGTTGCTATATTTATATTATACAATGCTATTGCTGTTTATATATACAATGGGAATAGATTTGAAATAGCTCTTTCAATGGTTTGTTAGCATTGTTCTTGCACTTCTTTAGAAATAATGCATGCGTAAGATTATAACGGTATCACATCCAATATGGTAATTAATCTTAAACTGATGTATGTGCAACATTTAAACCAAGTGTTAGTAGCAGAATTTCTGTAAATACACAAAAGTCAGCCAGGGAATTTTTTGATCTAAAAACATATCGTCTGAATTCTATGTGGACTAGTATAAGAATTAACTAAGATTTTCTTAACGGAATTGCTTTTTTCATTTCCATTCCAATCAGACAGACAGGAAATGGCAGTTTCATTTTTGACAACAGAGTGGGCTGTTTGCTGCCTCCTAATGTCCGATTTATCAATAGCAAATGTCACAAATTTCCAAAAGTCCCCTTTTCCAAATGCATGCCAATTTTGTGTCTGTCTGTTTCCAATCAGACCGATCCTTGATTAAAAAAAAAATCCCATTGGTGGCTGAAAGAAAGTAGACCAGGTGGGATTGGATTGTTAAATGCACCTTGCAATCAGTTGCAATTAATGCATAATGTGCATTTATTTATTTATTTATTTATTTATTTATTTATTTATTTATTTATTTATTTATTTATTTATTTATTTATTTATTTATTTATTTGGAAATTCTTCTATGCCGCCCTACTCCGTAAGGACTCAGGGTGGCGTACAGCATTTCAAGAACACCAAACAATAAAATCACTTTAAAACAATTTTTAAAAAGTTAAAAAAGGACATACAACAACATGCATACATGGGGGAGACCACAGATGTAAAATTGTCTCAGAGCCCTGGTGCTGTACAGGGTGCTGTATTTTTGGACAAGTAAGCAAATGCAAACTTAGGGTTAGGGTTGGGTTAATTAGATACTAATTAATTAATTTTAATTAATTAATTAATTGATTGATTAAATTAGAAACTAATTAATTCAAAAAATTCAATTTCTTGCTCAAAGAAGAGAAAAACCTGCATCTTTAAATTTCCACTATATGCAATTAATAAAAATGTAGGAATCTTGGTGCATCTGGATATCCTACTGAAGACAAGGGCCCAATGGGAACTGTGACGCCAACATAACTGTACCAGAATAGAGGCAGCCAGATGTAGGCATTGGGGCTATCTGCTTCTGAAAGGACAGGTTCAAGAACAGAGGTTATTGGGATACATAGAAGCCAAGGTCTTAAACAAGGTGGATGGAAATATGAAAAGCCAGGAAATAGGATGCAAATATAGAAAATAAGTGTGGTTTATGAAATTAAATAATGTTTGGAATTAAATCTAGCAATGTTTCCTAATCCAAAATTGCAAAGAATGCACAGACAGTCTTTTCCTGAGATCATGAGATCAGCACAGCTGAATATATGCTCTGCTTAGCTCTGCTGTCTTTCTCTGATCTATAACAGTGGAGAGTTGGTTGAGGAAGGAGGGTTTACTTTTGTGAGAATGTATAGTGTAGATGTTACTGTAAGTAAACGCGTCAACACACAACCTGTGGATAAACCATTCAACATAATCTCAACCTCTTGCAGGAGAATTTTGGAACTGGAGCATTGAAAGGAGCCTTCAAACTCTATAGACTAACTCTTTTTTGGAAAGGCATTTCCTTTTTGAAAATGAAAACATTCTACATATGGGAGATAAATTTAGATCATCTTGAGGTCATCTATTTTTCATGATGGGGACATAATGGAGAGGGATCCAGGGGCCAGAATCTCAGCGTAACCTGATACAATTTTACTGAGGCAAACATCATTTTAGGCTGAATTAATGAAGTATAGTTCCAAATCTTGTGTGTGTGCGTGTGTGTGTGTGTGTGTGTGCGTGTGTGTGTGTGTGTGTGTGTGTGTGTGTGTGTGTGTGTGTGTGTGTTCATTCGTTCCTGCACTGGGCAGATCCCACCTCAAAAGTTTAAGATGAACTGAGATGGATTTGGAGAAAGATGATAATAAATAAGAACAGGGACAAAAATGTAAATCTTATCAAGAGAGATTGAAAAAAAATAATATGGGAATATCAGTATAGAGATGACTTTCAGTGCCTGAAAAGATGACAAAAGAAAGAAGATTGAGGTCTGTTCTCTATTATTCCAGAGTGCAGGGTACAAAATAATGGACTGAAATTACAGCAACGTGTATTCCAGTTAAATTGTAGAAAAGACATCCCAACCATACGAACAATTCAGCTAGAGAGGTGATGGACTTCTTTTCATCAGTGGTGTTCAAGACAACCATCTTGCAAAGATGCTTTAATTTGGATTCCTGGGGAGTTGAATGTGATGACCTAAATAGCTCCTTCCAATTCTTTGATCCCTCTACCCATACCTGTTCTGCCCCAGCTAAGGCCCACAAAGAACGCAGCACACACAAATTTTGTCCAAACCTTCATTTACTAACTTAAACACTACTAATGAGCTTTCTTAGTAGTTGTCAAACACAAATACAGTTTACAGCAGTATTTGCTGAACACCGGCTGTTAATTCAACTTCATTAAAAGCCAGCACGAGTCCACGAAATAATAAATCAAGTCTGAGCAAACAGTCTTTGAGATATCAGGAAGCTTAAAATGGTTGGCAAAATGCCCAGAAGCAATTTTCAGGAAGAATGCCAAGAGAGAGAACAAGAGCCGAGCAGACGTTTCTGAATTCAAGACACGAAGGCATATGAATGAACGTTGTTTCCTGCAAATTGCTGCCATCATCGTCATCCCTTAAATAGGCTAAGGGAGTGGCCAATTAGCCCCAAGCCTTACTCTCGAGGAGACCTCCTCCTGAAGAACCACTCCTGCCTTTTGGCAGCTCTGTGTGCCCGTGCATTGAGAATAGGCTCTTCCTCTTCTTCCTCGTCACTGATGGGAGGTTCTAAGGTTCTGAAGGCCCTGGCTGACTCTCTGCCTCTGGCACCAAGTCCTCTCCAGCCTTCTCACTGTCCAACTCGGGTGCCAGCTGCACAGGCCGCTGGTGCATCACCACATCAGCCTCTTCTCTGGCAGGATCCACTACCAGCTGCACGGGCTGCTGGCGGGCCACAACAATACCCTAGAAATGTTATAGCTGACTCCAATGCTCTGTGGATTTTCTAGTGGTTCTTAAAAATATCTTCCAGAGAACACTTGACTTCCCTGAACAATCTGAAGGTGTTCTATGAACTGGTCTCAAGATCTAAGAACTGTGGGTTGGCAGCTTTGGACCCATTTAGTTCCCTTAGGTAAAGAAAGATCCTTCTGATGGATGAAGAAGATGGATGTGCAGTTTCCAGCACACTCTAAACACTACTATACTTGAATTTACCTCTTGATTATGGGTGGATTTGAGATCCGAGTTTGTAAAAAAAAATTGTTCTACAAAATTTGAGATTTTGTAGAACAGAACTTGGAGGTTGTTGTTGGACAATGTACGAAGGCTGGAGAATATACTATTTTAGGTAAAGGTAAAGGTTTCCCTATCAGTCATTTTTGACTCTAGGGCACGGTGGTCATCTCCATTTCTTGGCTGTGGTCATGTGGCCATGGTCATGTGGCCAGCATGACTATATCCCAAAGGCACACAGAATAGTGTTATTTTCCCACTGAAGTGGTACCTATTAATCTACTCGCATTTGCATGCTTTCGAACTGCTAGATGGGCAGGAGCTAGAGCGAGGAACGGGAGCTCACCCTCTCATGCAGAGCTTGGATCTCGAACTCAGACTGTCAGCTCTCCAGGCTCAATGTCTTTGAACCAAATTTAATGAGAGCTGGAGAATATACTATTTTAAATGAGCGCAATTCAAGGCTGCTGCCTCACTCATTGGCTGGGGATAAGATACAGATGATGGCGGGGGAGCCACATAGGAAATTGATGTTGTCGTTATATAACTGAGCAATGGTTAAATGGAAGCACTAGAATGCTGACTTTGCTAAGTTTACAGGACTTGACCTATCACCATAGTTGACTCCGGAATTATGGTCAAACATTGTGTGGTCTTTAAATAGGTTACCATGTGACCGCATTTGATTTTATTTATTTATTTATTTATTTAGATGCTCCCTACTCCCTGAGGACTCAGGGCAGAGTACAACATTTTACAGAACAACTAAACATTAAAATTATTAAATTTTAAAAACATTAATAAATTATTAAAAGCAATTTAAAAAATATCAAAAACCACATACAGTAACATGCATACATGGGGGAAAGTAGTCTCAAGGTCACCCCGCCTGCAGGAAGAGCCATGTCTTAATGGCTTTTCGGAAGGCCAACAAGGTGGGGATAACTCTGATCTCTGGGGGTAGTTGGTTCCAGGAAGCAGGAGCCCCTACAGAGAAGGCCCTCCCCCTAGGCCCCGCCAGCCGGCATTGTTTGGCTGACGGGATCCGGAGGAGGCCCGCTCTCTGGGACCTTACCGGTCGAAGGGAAGTGTGAGGTAGGATGCGGTCCCGGAGGTAACCTGGACCTAAGCCATGTAGGGCTTTAAAGATGATGATCAACACCTTGAATTGTACCCGGAGACCAATGGGCAACCTTTTTTGCGATGGTCATTAAGCGAATGCCACAGTTGTTAAACAAATGCTGCAGTTATTAAGTGAACCCATTATACCCAATGGGCGGGGTTGTTGTTTTTTTGCCAGAAACTAGAAGTAAACGCCTGTTTCCTTTAAAAAAATGTAAATTGCAGTCATGTAACGGGGGGATTCTGCAAATGGCTGTAGAGGCGGGCTGCTTGTCAAGCACCCAAAATGTGATTGTGTAACTGGTGGTAGTGGGGAGGCAGCTGTTGGAACTTCAAAACTGTGTCTTAAGTAGCTCTGGGGGGGGGGGGTCCGTTATAAGTTTGATTGTTCACTAAGTGACTGGTTGTAAGTCAAGGACTACCTGTAATCTCTGTTCTACATCTTCTAATTCTCTTCAGAAAAGTTTATTCCTGGTTTGTCTCTAAGTCCGTTTCTGATTCATCTTTTCTGAATAATGAAAGCTGATTGTGTATATCGATTGAAGTTGCTAGATTGTGTCTTCTGAATGATTTGTCTTGGAATGTAAACTTTAAGAATCACTCATTAGTTGGACAGGCCTGATTTATGTTAGTATTATTTTGGTATTGCTTGTATCGCTTTGTAAAGACTGTTAGAATATTCATGACTGGGAGAGTCATGTTAACAAGGTTAGCCACTGAATAGGCATAGCAGCTGAGTCAGCCAATAGGAGCTAACCACTTCTGAGTCTGTGCAGAGAATCGAAACTGGAACTTAAGCTAAAAGCTGGGTGTGGCTCCAGTCTCCACTCTGTACTCTTCCACTCTGAACTCTGCTGAAATGAAACTAACTGTTCTCTGTTGTCTGCAACTGCTTGAAGAAGAACTCTGCTATTGGTATTGTAAATTCATTTGTTATTATGTTTATAAAGAAGTTATTGAATCCAGCTGAATCAGTCATCTGTGTGTGCTTCTGGTTTTGATGTTTGCAACAAACTTTAATAAAGACCACACTTGGAATATTGCATCCAGTTTTGGTCACCACCTTATAAAAAAGATGTTGAGACTTTGGAAAGAGTGCAGAGAAGAGCAACAAAGATGATTAAGAGCCTGGAGGTTAAATATATGAAGAACAGTTGCAGGAATTGTGTATGTCTAATCTAATAAAAAGAAGGACTAGGGGTGACATGGAAGCAGTGTTCCAATATCTAAGGGGCTACCACAAAGAAGAGGGGGTCAAGCTATTCTTCAAAGCCCACGAGAAGGCAAGACAAAAAGCAATGGATGGAAACCAAGCAAGGAGAGAACCAACCTAGAAATAATTTTCTGACAGTGAGAACAATTAATCAGAAGTTATGGGTGCTGTATCAATGAAGGCTTTTAAAAAGAGACTGGACAGCCATTTTTTTCTGAAATGGTATAGGGTTTCCTGCTTGAGCAGAGGGTTGGACTAGACGACCTCCAAGGTCCCTTCCAACTCTGTTATTTTGATTTCCAGTGGAGATTTGGTGCCCAGTTCTATTTTACTTTTCCATGTTTGTAGTCTCCTAAGATTCTTAATGGTATGCTGTAAAATCTTTTTCTTTTTCTTTTCCAAGGGGTTAATTGATTTTGGTCTTTTGGATTTTGGATAACTTTTATTGCTCCAACACTGGCTACTGCAATATGCATTACACTCATTTTCATGTAGATATTCATAAATTACATTTAAACCAATGGAGGAAACTTGAATTGTGAATAGCAAGCACTCTTGAAGTTAGGGAGATTACTATTAAAGGAATAAAGAAGTTGGACAAATCTACAGCATTCATTATTTAATGGAAATTACAACAATCAAACAGATTATTTGAAGCATTTGAAAGAAAATCAGCTTTTGTTTGCTTAAAGAAAGCTTGAAAATACCATTTTGCTGGGGTGAGAATAAAATCTGATAGAGACGATGTTGGATCTTTACTTGGAATTCAGACAGTTAGAAATAAAACCGAGATTAAATGTCTAATAGAAAATATTTATTTCAGTACAAAAACAATAAATCCTGAATAATTACATCTTTGCTAAGAAAACACGACCGTTCAGATCAAGAGCCAAGTCAGAAGAGAATAATGGTGGATTAGGAATGTAGACATGCGCAAAACATCAGATCACGTGTTCTGCTTATATTGGAATGTACCATAATATTAGATAGGGGTGCATCACCCTGCATAGACATGCAACTGACAATATTCACTAAGTGACAAATTTGGAGCTCAGAAAGTACTTGTAAAAACAATAACTAAGCACGGAAGCAAACATGATTTATATGACTTTTCTAACAAGTGTGTAACTTGCTAAATAAGAAAAAAAGGGAAAGGAAAATAAAATGGAAGGCAAAGATAACCGGGATCCAATTAGAGAGTTTTGAAATCAGGATGATTGAGTGGTTTCTAGAATGGTGTGAGGAATTAAGTTGGAATGAAAAATGGTTATTGATTAATATAAATGTGAAAGAGAATGAAGGCAGAATGAAAGAGTGAGGAACAGTTGCAGGAATTAGATATGTTTAGCCCATGAACAAAATCACAAGACTGCGTCTGAATTACTTTGGTCATGTCTTCAGAGGTTCAGAGCTGTCTAATACTGAAGCGTGCACAGATAGAAGCAGAAATACTGGAGTGCAGAGAAGAGCAGCAAAGATGATTAGGGGACTGGAGACTGAAACATATAAAGAACGGTTGCTGGAATTGGGTATGTCTAGTCTGATGAAAAGAAGGACTAGGGGTGACATGATGGCAGTCTTCCAATATCTCAGGGGTTGCCACAAAGAAGAGGGAGTCAAGCTATTCTCCAGAGCACCTGAGGGTAGGACAAGAAGCTATGGGTGGAAACTAATCAAGGAGAGAAGCAACCTAGAACTAAGAAGAAATTTCCTGACAGTTAGAACAATTAATCAGTGCAACAACTTGCCTCCAGAAGTTGTGAATTCTCCATCACTGGAGGTTTTTAAGAAGAGACTGGATAACCATTTTTCTGAAATGGTAGGGTTTCCTTGTACTAGAAGACCTCCAGGGTCCCTTCCAACTCTGTTGTTCTGTTCTGTTCTGTTCTGTTCCGTTCCGTTCCGTTCCGTTCCATTCCATTCCATTCCATTCCATTCCATTCCATTCCATATTCTATTCCATTCCATATTCTTCTCTTCTCTTCTCTTCTCTTCTCTTCTCTTCTCTTCTCTTCTCTTCTCTTCTCTTCTCTTCTCTTCTCTTCTCTTCTCTTCTCCATTCCATTCCATTCCATTCCATTCCATTCCATTCCATTCCATTCCATTCCATTCCATTCCATATCCTATCCCATTCCATTCCATTCCATTCCATTCCATTCCATTCCATTCCATATCCCATCCCATCCCATCCCATTCTATACTGGAGCTTAAACTCAATAAGTATTGCAAGAGAATTATTTTAGTTTTTTCCTCCATCCCAGAGGGGGACAACTGCAACTCCAAGACTCCTTTTTGTACAGTAGCTCCCACCGCTACCTTTGCGCATCATTGTCTCAATATAAACCGCCACCAATATTCTCCCCATCGTCTTTGCATTCTTCCTCTCTCTCACCTCAGATCTTCACAAGGCAACGGAGACGTCCCTCCGCCATTGGCTGCCACATCCTACCATTTGTTTTTAAGTGGGTTTACTGACTACAGAAGGAAGGAAGATTAAACGCTGTGCAATTTAGAGATATTCAATCAGTCTAGGTGAACCTTGGATTTATGTTGCCCCGTCTTCCGGAGTCTGCAGGAGATCGGAATAATCCACTTCCTGTCTTAAAGCAGCTGCGATCAATCTTTTAAGTTCAAATCAAAAACTGCATTATCTTAAATTATGCTTTACTGGAATTAGTCAAAATCAGAAACGCTTTACACTTGAGCTAGTGAATTTATAATTTATAACTATTGTCATTCAAATGTAAAACCCACGGGCTACCCCAAAGTATAGGAATTTAAGCACAATCACGTGGTATCTAATCAGAAGCGATGATCACACACAATCCGCAAATAATTGTCTGACTTATCTCTCCAGATTTGTGGCCTACAATGTTACAGAACACCCAAGAAGGGTTTGCCTTTTAAAGTATCCTATTGAGAACAGGATCAGAAGAAGGCCTTAAGCCAGGAGCTAAAGATGTCCTACAGAACAAACTGAGATGCTTAAGTGATATGCAGGTAGAGATGGTGAAGGAGAAAAAGGTCTCGTGCCTACTTCAAGATTAACACATTTATTATGAGATAACGTGGATTGCAGTTCACGGTTTTCCAAGTAGAGTCCCCTGAAAGAATTTTGTGCAGCTGTTAATCAGCTGCATTTAAGGAGGGTTGATTGGCTAATTGACTGAGGCTCTCTGTGGGTATATATATGTGGCTTGCTTGCAGATTACGTGATCTACGGAGGAGGGAAGTACAGATAAAGTGAATCGCTCAGGGGTATCCAACCTTGGCAGCTTTGAGACTTGTGGATTTCAACTCCCAGAATTCCCTAGACAACAGGGGAGACAATTTCCAACTTATCATTAGAGCAACCAAACGTTTAACGGATAGGAACTAAGCATCAGAGACTAAGCATCAAGGTGAGTGTAGTGTCTATAAGAGGAAACTAGGCTATGTTATAAGTGAAATGTGTTAATAAATCCAGCAAGTCCTAAAGAAAATGATGTCCCCAACAAGTGTCTAGAACAGGGATATCAAACTCAATTTCATTGAGGCCTGCATCAGGGTTGTGTTTGACCTGGGGGGCCAGGGGGAGAATGCCCGGGATGGGTCGTGCCTGGGGTGGGCATGGCCAGGGTGGGCATGGCCAGCTCGATGTCATTCGTTGAGGCTCTGTTTTCGGCTGCGATGGCCTCCTGCAGCCCTTTGCCAGCAAAAATGGAGACCGGGGAAGCCACGTGTGGTCTCTCTGGGCTCTGTTTCAGCCATGATGGCCTCCTGCAACCCTTTGCCAGCAAAAATGGAGCCGGGCAGGCCACACATTGCCTCCCTGAGCTTCATTTTTGCTGGCAGAGGGCTGCAGGAGGCCATCGCGGTGAAAACGGAGCCCAGGAGGGACGCACACGGCCCTCCCAAGCTCTGTTTTCACTGGCAGAGGCACCGCGGGCTGGTCCTTCACTGTTTCTAGGGTGGCCCTGTGGGCCAGATGTAAGCACCCCGCGGGCCGAATCTGGCCCACGGGCCTTATGTTTGACAACCCTGGTCTAGAAGATAGAAAGTTGGTAGGAGAGGAAGAGCTTTACAGTTTGTTGTCTAGAATCAAATGGGAAATTGTTGGTCTACATGGCTGGGGAATTCTGGGAGTTGAAGTCCACAGATCTTAAATTTTAATTTTTAAAATTTAAATTTAGTGCCTACC
>JALIGW010000005.1:71756299-71976299 GCA_023053685.1 Diadophis punctatus similis
ATTGGCCCATATTTCTCCCGGTCCCCATTATTATTTTTAAAAAAATACTTTTGTATTACTTATTTTCCAACATATGGGAAGCTTAATTCAATATTTTATAAAAGCTATGTGTTTTTCACAGATGACCAGCAATTTTAGTTCTTTAAGAACCTTGGGGTTTATTTATTTTTAATTTGTCAATTAGGCTTATAACCTCATGTCTTCTTCCCTCTCTTTGCCTGAGTTCCTCTGAATAAATCATGATCTCGTAACACCTTTCCTGGTCTGAGATATATATTCAAACTGAGCATCTATTCTTAAAGTTTTGAATAATTCCCAAGCGTTGCGAGAGATTTGACCTTCCTGGCTCTCCTTTTCAGCTCCGCTGTTATCAATTCAAATGAGGTCTTTGTGGTTCCAGCATGCAACGAATGCCGGAGGAAAGAATTTGCATATATCCAGTGCTGGATATAGCTCTTTGTAAACAGAACGGAGCCCACAACTGGTAAACTCTAAAAAAAAATATAAGAACAGCTGGAATGTACTGAAACTCAAGTGCAGGGAACTCAAGTGTAAAATGATGTATTTATGCTTCTGCTTGATATATGCTGTAGTGCCTCCACTCAGTTACAGAGGAATTTTTGAGGTCTGAGGGAATATACTTGAAATTAGTGTGATTAAACTCCTAAGCAATCACACTGTCCTTTGTTGTAATCGTTTTGTGAATGATTGACATTCTCTCTCTCTCACTCTCTTTTTATGATTATATCCTCCTCCTCCTCCTTTTTCATCTATCCATCCATCCATCCATCCATCCATCCATCCATCCATCCATCCATCCATCCATCTATCTATCCAGGGGTGGGCTTCAAAAAATTTAGCAAAAGGTTCTCTGCCCGGTTGCTGGGTGGGTGTGACCATGGTGGGCGTGGCCTAGTTGGCTTCCTGCACCATGGTGGTGGTGGGGTGCCTCCTGCACATAGTTGGCCTCCTGAACCACGGCCTCTCCAGGCTCCAGAGGCCCTCTGGAGGCTGGAAACAGGCCCGTTTCCGGCCTCCCTGAACTTCCGGTAAGCCTGTTTTTCGCCCTCCCCGAGCCTCCGCACGTGCCATGCAATTACCTGCATCCAAAACGGACTGCATGGGGACTCCTAGGAGGGGTGGGGTGGGGTGGGCGGGGCCAGCCAGGAGTGGGATTTGGGGGTTCTCCGAACTGCACAGAATCTTAGCTAGAGTTTCTCCCGAACCCCTGCGAACCCCCAGCAGCCCACCCCTGTATCTATCTATCATCTACCGGTATCTATCATCTATCTATCATCTATCATCTATCATCTTTGTATTATCTCTCTCTCTCCTTTTATGACTATCCTCCTCCTATCTATCTATCTATCTATCTATCTGTCTGTCTGTCTGTCTGTCTGTCTGTCTGTCTGTCTGTCTGTCTGTCTGTCTGTCTGTCTGTCTGTCTGTCTATCTATCTATCTATCTATCTATCTATCTATCTATCTATCTATCTATCTATCTATCTATCTATCTATCTATCTATCTATCACCTATCATCTATCATCTATGTATCATCTCTCTCTCTTTCTCCCCCCCTCCCCCCCTTTCTCTCTCCTATGAATTTTCAGGGGATGATGAACATCACAGTATGCCAAATGATAAGTTAGATGAAATACTGAAAAAATATATTCATAAAAGACTAATGATATTGAGGCAGAGCTTATAGAAAAAATATTAACAACAATAACAACAACAACAACAACAACAACAATGTAATAAGGACTTATAAATTCCCATGATCCCTCTACTTCATCTTTTTTCAAAGCAATAGCAATAGCACTTAGACTTATATACCGCTTCATAGTGCTTTACAGCCCTCTCTAAGCGGTTTACAGAGTTCAGCATATTGCGCCCAACAATCTGGGTCCTCATTTTACCGACCTCAGAAGGATGGAAGGCTGAGTCAACCTTGAGCCGGTGAGATCTGAACAGCTGAACTGCTGAACTAGCAGTCAGCTGAAGTAGTTGCAGTGCTGCTTTTAACCACTGCGCCACCTCGGCTCAATCCAAAGGTGGATTGTGACATTCCAAAGGTTTGTGAAACATCGAATGGAGGATCACCAGAGAGTACCATCCTCATAAATGTCCTTTCTGAACCAGCTCATTCACTTGATGCCAAAGTATGGTGAATGCAAAGCATTGCAACAGTTTTAGAGCTGTGTACGAGATCTGAGCTTTCTTTTTCTTTTTTTTTAGCACCGTCAAAGATGAAGTGGTGGCCATGAGGCCTCTACCATGACACTCCTTCTGCAGAGGAAATGATAATGGAGGTGAAGAGGGGAGGAGGAAGAGATTGCAGCAAGGAGGAAAACGTTTAGGGAGGCGAATGGGGTGGAAGCTAAGATGGTGTGCAATTGTTATCTCAGTCTGGCTGTGCAATTTTGTACTTTGCCAGTGTTTTACCACATTGGACGCAGTGGTTAGAATGCAGTATTGCAGGCAAACTCTGCCCACAGTCTGGAGTTTGATCCTGACAGGCTCAAGGTTGACTCAGCCTTCCATCTTTCCGAGGTTGGTAAAATGAGGACCCAGACTGTTGGGGGCAATAGGCTGACTCTGTAAACCGCTTAGAGGGTGCTGTAAAGCACTATGGGTGGTATATAAGTCTATAAGTCTAAATGCTAGTGCTAGTGCCACTGCTAATGTTTTGCCAACCTCAGTATTTTAAGAGCAATTTAAAAAGGCTGATTGAGGCAAAAAAAAGGAGAAAAACATCCCACTGCCTCAAATTTTGCTAAAGAAGTGTATCTGTCTTCAAAATGAAACACATTTTTTTTGGAATTATGCAAAAGTAAGCAAGCTCACCCACTAAAAAGGCTTTAAAATGTATGCCTGTATCTGTTATTTCCAGGGAAATCATTTAGATAAAGCTGTATGGCTCCATCATCGTTGTATGGAATATATAGATTAAAATTAACAATTATTTTACAAAGTAGAGTGTTATATTTATATAGGTACCGTATATATATTTCTTACCCAACCATAATTCTATTCATGAAAGAAATTCACAGAAATTCATTTTATCATTTTAAGGAGTTCTGCTATCTCCGAGCTTGAAAACTCCTGCTCTATTTCTATGACAATGTGACCAAGATAATCTGGTTGCTATAATTCCCCCTGATTTAATGGCTGATTTCTCAGTCATTGAAATCTAACACTCCTGGTCTTGGCCTCCCTTGAAAGCAAAAAGTTATTCCTTCAGCTTTTTGCTTGCTTTCAGTTTTTTTTTTCATGTCAGCAGAGAGAGCATCTGCCAGTCCCTTGACTGGCTATAATGACACATTTTTGTTTTGGCCTACTTCACACCGGAAGGATGCTAAAGAATGGTGTCAATTTGTTCTTTGCTATTGGTCTCACTGTAGAACAGAGTGGATATCATAGAATGTTTTGGGGTACCTAGTATTGACCAGGTGCACTCCATCTTATTTTATGTTACTGTGTGGCCCATGAAGGAAGAAAATCTAGCTCTTGGACACAGTTAGCTTCTAAACTAACTGGGTGGAAACTAAACAAGGAGAGAAGCAACTTAGAACTAAGGAGAAATTTCCTGGCAGTTAGAACAATTAATCAGTGGAACAGCTTGCCTCCAGAAGTTGTGAATGCTCCAACACTGGAAGTTTTTAAGAAGATGTTGGATAACCATTTGTCTGAAGTAGTGTAGGGTTTCCTGCCCAGGCAGGGGGTTGGACTAGAAGACCTCCAAGGTCCCTTCCAACTCTGTTGTTGTTGTTGTTATTATTTATTTATTTATTTATTTATTTATTTATTTATTTATTTATTTATTTATTTATTTATTTATTTATTTATTTATTTATTTATTTTATATTATTGACCACAAGGTTGGACCACTTTGCTGATTTGATGGTGGGTGAACAATGAAAAAATCAGTGTCAGCCCTGCCTCAGCTTGAACCTTTAAGTAAGAACTATCCTTGACTCCATTTAGTGAGAAAGGTATAGTTCGCTAAAGGTCAAGCAGAATACAGGAAAGCAAAGCCAGATCTGAGTTTTCGCACGCCAAATTCCCGAATGTATTTTTCCCCCTTCCCAAGACTGTCCCTGCCTTTGGTCCCTGGTGTTCTCCAATCACATTCAAACCAGATGTTGTTGGAATGGTCGTCTTTGCTATATGGCTACATTCCTTCTTAGACAGTTGTCCTTGAAGTCATCCTTGAAAACTTACTTTGTAAAAGAGATGGTCCTACTTATCCAGCTACTGTTTTATTGGAAACTCTAAATTCCCATATAAAGCTAGAATCCTCTGTTTACTATATTGTCTCAGGTCAATATGACCACATCCTGTGGAGGGGTGGGAGAAATGAAAGCTGCTTCTCCTTCCTTTTCTTTTCCCCTTGTTTGCCTAAGTTGGTAGTTCCTCAATTAGGGTTGTGCTAACTGCTTGTGTGCATCGCAAGGGGCGAACTAGCTTATATCAGCTGACTAGGGGTGCTTGGATAGCTGGCTCTTCCAGGCTCCTCCACCAATCTTGCTTCATCTCGACTTGTGTTGCGTTGCCTCGCATCCAGCCAGATCCAGTGCCGGCTTCTGTTCTCCACACACACAAACATAGCTAGGTATCTCCCACCAAAGTGGTACCCATTTATCTACTTGCAATATTGCATGAACTGCTGAGTGGGGAGGAGCCAGGGAGCAAGCAGCGGGAGCTCATCCCGTCTCACGGAGCTGGGCTCAAACCGCTGGAGTGCAGATCATTTCTGGCTGGCAGTTCCAGCATTCTTAAGCCACTGACACACTGCATCCCCCAACTGAGTCATTTCTAGCTGACTATAAGCTGAGTTAGAAATATTGTCAGAAATCCAATGTGCAGACTCCTTTTTCTTAATGGGTGAATGAATAGATAACCTGTCAAGGAACCAGTTTTAGGTAAGAAAGCTATTCTCTTTTTTAAAAGAAAAATATGTACAAACTATTTATTATTAATATTGTCTGTACTATTGCTGAGTAGCAACAATTTGGGGAGGGAGGAAACCAGAGGTGGGTTCCTGCCTCTGATTGCCGGTGCGGTTAATCGCTGAGTTCGGTGTAGAGCCGAAGACGCTGCTCCCGTTCGCGGAGCGGGAGCTTTCCCCGGGCGCTTTCCCCGCCCGCATGGATGTCGCCAATTGCGTTCTTCTGCCCTCTGCGCATGCGGAACGCTTTGGGCATGCGCAGAGGGCAAAAGAACGCAATTGGCGACATCCATGCGGGCGGGGAAAGTGCCCGGGGAAAGCTCCCGCTCTGCGAACGGGAGCAGCGTCTTCGGCTCTGCGCCGAACTCAGCGATTAACCGCACTGGCAATCAGAGGCAGGAACCCACCTCTGGAGGAAACATTTTTTAAAAAAAAAACCACAACGGGTCCTATAATGGATGGCCAACATTGTTGAGTGGAGTGGGTTTTTCTTTTTTTTCTAATCTGGGTTTTTGCTTTGTATGGTAACAAGATATAAACCATGTCAGTTTTTTATGCATAAGATTAAGGATGCAAAAAAATAGTAAAGGATTATGTGAGAAGATAATCTTTTATAATAGACACACAGAAACAGAAATTGCCTTTTTCACAGTGGTATGTATTAGATCATCAAATACATTGAAATCCTTGAGACATCCCCCTAGAACTCCAGGCCTTTGTTCTGGTCAGTCCCTCTGAGTTTAATCTTCCTCATCATGATATATTTATTGTTGTAAACCACCCAGGGTCACCTATGTGAGATGAGCAGTATAGAAATTCAACAAATAAAATTTTCTCCAATTTCTAGAATTTAGTTCTGGGAACATCAACTTGAGCATGGCTAAACTGGGAAATTCTGGCAGTTGAAGTCCACAGGTCTTTAAGTTGCCAAGGTTGGACACCGCTGAATGAGATGCTAAGTGGATATATTTCTTGGACAAGGTCTGGGTGCCAATCAAGCAAGAAATTGTTGCATTATCTTAAACATATGCTGAAAAACATAATTCTGGGGATCTCCAGTAGGTGTCACTATTGGCAAATCTAAATGCCAAAAGCATCATTATTTGAATTGGTGTTGAATAATGAATTCACTCAGTTAATATTCAGTAAAGCAGGATTAATTAATATTAGGATGAAGACATGATAAAAATCAATTGTTTCAGGCCTCGCTCCCTTGTGCCTTCTTGTTGTTTTGTATGTCATGTTTGTACTTTTAATTTTGTTTACTAAATTGCAGTGTTATTCTTTGCACAATCTTACCCTGATTTCCTCTTTTCAGACTGGTAAGGAATGGTGATACATTTACCTTTAATAATAAATAATTCTTGATTATAGGATGTATTTCTATAAATCAGTGGGAGGATCTTTTTAAGGCATCAAAAGTACTGTATGCCGGCAGGGGAATTCCGGAAGTTGAAGAGCACTCATCTTAAAGTTGCCAAGTTTGGAAAACTCTGCTTTAAACTAAGCATCAATACTCTGTTTTGTGCCTGGCACACTTGTAAAGGCTGAGATACTAGTCCTTTCCATGAGAACGCACAAGTTATATCCATTCAAAGCAGTGGTGAAATCCTATTTTTTTTACTACCGGTTCTGTGGGCGTGGCTTGGTGGGTGTGGTGTTGCTTGGTGGGTGTTGCTTGGTGGGTGTGGCAGGGGAAGGATATTGCAACATCTCCATTTCCACACCACTCTGGGGCCAGCCAGAGGTGGTATTTGTGGGTTCTCTGAACTACTCAAAATTTCCGCTACCGGTTCTCCGAACTACTCAACATTTCCGCTACCAGTTCTCCAGAACCTGTTAGAACCTGCTGGATTTCACCCCTCATTCAAAGGCTATGCAATACAAAAAATCCTCTTTTCTTAGAATTCTTTATTCTTTATTGGCCAAGTGTGATTGGACACACAAGGAATTTGTCTTTGGTGCACATGCTTTCAGTGTACATAAAAAGACAAAATATATTTGTCAAGAATCATAAGGTACAACACCTAATGATGGTCATAGGGTGCAAATGCTTGGAGCAAGGGTGAGATTGACATAACTTACCTAGCGGTTTGCCCAGGAGCACCAAAAATGTGAGTGTGCGCATGTGCACATGCACTTGCTTAGCTCGCACGTGCCTTGTCCGCGCATGTGCACAACCGTCTGTGCATGCGCTTGGCTCAGAGACCACCCTCGGTGTCAGCGCTGGTGAGCTGAGCTGTTGTTTAGCTCAGCTGAGGCACGGCAGTCCGCTCTGCTGCGCGAATCAGCTGAGCTAAAAAAACAAGGGAATATAGGACAGGGAACGGCGGGGACGGGAGGGCGGGGCCAACCAGAGGTGGCATTTGCCAGTTCTCCAAACTGCTCAAAATGGCCACCACCGGTTCGCCTGAACCGGTCCGAACCGGCTGAATACCACCTCTGGTTTGGAGTACTGAGCACAGAGAACGAAGATATGTGTCAAGTGGAGGGCAAGTAGCTTAAATAAGAACATAGTTCAGAATAACTAAAATTGAGAACATTTCCTTCAAGATGAGCGAGTAAGACAATGTCTTTGCGCTTCTATGTAGATACAGGATTGCATCTTGGGATTCAGTTTTGCACGAAAGTAAATCTGCCTGAATAAAATAAGATGTCAGACCTAGGTGTTGCGTACAAAATTATACGTATTAATGTTTTACCTGTAATTGACTTTTTTTGTTTTAATCGCAATAATATGCGTGCTAACAACCGCTTTAAACTTAATGTAAATCGTTCTAAACTTGACTGTGAAAAATATGATTTCTGTAAATAGAGTTGTCAAAGTCTGGAATGCTCTACCTGATTCAGTTGTTTCAGCTACACATTTTCACAGTTTCAGCCACAAATTGACTTCCGTGGACCTTACATCATACTCAAGTGGTTAGTAGAAGGGGCGTGCATAAGTGCACTAACGTGCCTATCGTCCCTGTCACTGTATGTTTATTCTTTTATTCTTGTTCTCGCTTTTGTTTGACAAATTCTAATAAATAAACAAATAAACAAATAAACAAATAAACAAATAAACAAATAAACAAATAAACAAATAAACAAATAAACAAATAAACAAATAAACAAATAAACAAATAAACAATAAATAAATAAATAAATAAATAAATAAATAAATAAATAAATAAATAAATAAATAAATAAATAAATGTATGGAGGAGAGGCTTGTTCCCCTGAAAGACTAAATTCAATAATGCTTGAGCTGCAAGTATATGCATACTCGTTGAAAAAATTGGTTATACACAGTGGATTACTTCCGAATAGAAGAGTCACTTCATTTGAGATTAAAGATCAATTCAGATCCACAACAGCTTCCTTCAGCATTCATGTGTTCTAGAAAGTTAGCTCACAATGAGTGGTTTGCCCATTCCACTAAGCCATGTTTATTACTTTATTACTACAATACTTAATCTGGGTAGCTGTTTGTCCTTGCTGCTTACAGAAGCAGCATTAAGTTCGTGTTTATTTCAGTGGAATAACAAATTTTGGAATAAATTGATATAGTGTGATGAATTTGGGAGCTAATATTGTCATTTTTTTTCCAGCCGCGCCTATCTTTTGCCCATAGAGAAAATGACTTTTTTAAAGATTGAGGCTAAATTTTCTCTTCTTTTACTGAAATCAAAATAGTCTGGCCTCTTATTGGTTATCCTTCCTTGTGCGAGAGAAATTATATAACAAAACTCAGGAATTTGTCTTCCTGTCAGCCAGATAAATTTCTGAAAATTGAAAACATGTGACCTGCAAAATCAAAGATAGGGATTGCAGAGTAAAAGACCCTACCATGTGGTCAGGTGACTATGGGGGAGAAATGGCATAACCATTTATGCCCGTCAGAGGGTTGTCCTTTTTCCATGGCTGTCACAGATGCGAAATGTGGTAGTTAAATAACCTTTACCAGTTGTAAGTTAAGGATTACCTTTACCAAAACCCCTTCTCCCATGAATCGCATGACTGGAATGTTAAAAACATCTTCCCAATGACAGCGAACTATTCCCAAATGTTGTAGTTTTTCTTTGGGGCTTACCAAGATGTGTGTTATATGCTCAGCCTATTGGTATTCCCTTTTCAGGTTTTTTAAAATAATTTTATTTATTTATTTATTTATTTATTTATTTATTTATTTATTTATTTATTTATTTATTTATTTATTTATTTATTTATATGCTCTTATAGGCCGCCCAATCCCGTAGGACTCAGGGCGGCGTACAACATGGATAAGAAACGTACAGTAAAAAACAATTGTCACAATTTAAGAATAAAACAATATTAAAACATTATTAAAAACACCAGTCATGGGGGAATCTGATCTCCTTATTCACCCCGCCTGTCGGAAGAGCCATGTTTTCACGGCTTTACGGAAGGCCAGTAGAGTGGGGATAGTCCGGATCTCTGGTGGGAGTTGGTTCCAGAGGGACGGGGCTCCCACAGAGAAGGCCCTCCCCCGCGGCCCCGCCAACCGACATTGTTTGGCCGATGGGACCCGGAGGAGGCCCTCTCTGTGGGACCTAACTGGTCGTAGGGAGGTATGTGGTAGGATGCGGTCCCGAAGGTAACCTGGCCCTGAGCCATGTAGGGCTTTAAAGGTCAAAACCAACACCTTAAATTGCGACCAGAGACTAATAGGCAACCAATGCAGCTGGCGGAGAATGGGTGTTACATGGGTGTATCTCTGTACACCCACCACAGCTCGCGCAGCTGCATTGTGCACCAATTGCAGTCTCCGGATGCTCTTCAAGGGTAGCCCCATGTAGAGCGCGTTACTGTAGTCTAGTCGTGAGGTGACAAGGGCCTTACCTTACTCCCCCAGAATAACAAATGATAGTAATTACAATGCTGAGCTACATAGTTTGCATGGCTATTAGGGTGGAATACTGGAATCAACGTCCGATGGATTAGAGCAGTGATGGCGAACCTATGGCACGGGTGCCACAGGTGGCACGCGGAGCCATATCTGCCGGCACGCGAGCCGTTGCCCTAGCTCAGCTCCAATGCGCATGTGTGTGCCTGCCAGCTGATTTTTGGCTCATGCAGAGGCTCTGGGAGGGCGATTTCAGCCTCCGGAGGGCCTCCAGGGTGGCAGGGGGAGCGTTTTTGCCCTCCCCAAGCTCCAAGAAAGCCTCTGGAGCCTGGGGAGGGCGAAAAATGGGCCCACCAGACCCACTGGAAGTCGGGAATGGGGGGGTCATGCACGCATGTGCAGGAGGGTGGGTCAAGTGAGGGGCTTTGAATTATGGGTGTGGGCACACACGCGCGTGCAATAGCATGCACGCGCACTATTTCGGCACCCGAGGAAAAAAAGGTTCGCCATCACTGGATTAGAGGTTTCATAACTTAATTTACTTGGACTGGTATGTGCTTTTTCATCTTCTTCTCAAGCTTAATTTGAATCAAGAGTTTTGACTCTTAACTGTGGGTGCTTCTGAGAATGTGCAGTGTATCTTTCCTCTTTTAGGGGAAATTTGTTCAAGTCATAAGAATCTTTACTGGAAACACTCTCCCTCTCTCCCCCCTCCCTCTCTCCCTCCCCCTCCCCCCTCTCTGTAAACTTCAGCAAAAATGGATTTTATGTTCACTTTTAACCACAAATTAACAACTTTTCAAGTTAACAAATCAGAGAGGAGTACAATAGTTCAAATATTAGGAGCTATTCGCCTTTTAATCGGGATTGTCATTGCTGAGCTCCTTAGGAAATGTGAAAACAGAAGATGAGAAGAAGCTCCAACCTGGCACGTAAATGATGAACAACAATTAACCTGGATTTAGATTTAAATTTATTATTAGAGTTGGAAGGGACCTTGTAGGTCATCTAGTCCAACCCCCTGCTCAAGCAGGAGTTCCTACACCATTTGAGACAGATGGCAGTCCAGTCTCTCCTTGAAGGTCACAAGTGTTGGGGCTCTCACAACCTCCGCTGGCAAGCTGTTCCACTGGTTGATCGCTCTCACCGTCAGAAAGTTTCTCCTCACTTCCAGGTTGAATCTCTCCTTGGTCAGCTTCCATCCGTTATTCCTTGTTTGGCTTTCTGGTGCCATAGAGAACAGCCTGACCCCCTCCTCTCTGTGGCATCCCCTCAAGTATTGGAACACTGCTATCATGTCACCCCTGGTCCTTCTCTTCGCCAGACTGGCCAAGCTCAGTTCCTGCAACCGCTCTTTGTATGTTTTATTTTCCAGACCCTTTATCATCCTGGTTGCTCTCTTCTGCACTTTCTCTAGGCTTTCAATGTCTTTTGTAGGATAAAGCTATTCTTTATCCTTTTTTGTAGGATAAAGCTGTTCTTGGTGCTTTCTTGGATCCCATAAATATCACATCGTCTCTGTCATAACATTAACAACACATTGCAGCATCCTTTGAGTGGTAGAAAACAAAATTGCCTTTTCTGAAACTGTTAGATTATATATTTCTGCAACCATTCCTTAACATCTGGAATGATATCACTTTTCTAATTCCCTAATACAATTCCTTTTACCACCCTATCCCCCTATGCTCAATACATCACAATTCCCAATAAACAGCCAAAATACCAAAGCCTGGGTATATGGTACCAATAGAAGACAACATTTGTAGCTCAGGGTTGTACTGTGGGGTCCTTGGTGGCTTTCTTGCAGGTGTTTCATAACCCAAATTTAAAGGTTACTTATTTGGATAATGAAATGTCTGCAAGAAAACAGCTGAGCTCAGAGAGCACCAAGGATTTCAGAGCTTTGGTGTATATTAATGGCAAACCACTTTTGAAAAGTGCTACCAAGAAAACTGCAGGGGACACTCACCAGAAGTCCAAATCGACTTGGAGGCACATTTGTTTTCCTTGCACTATTACTGTCTCACACCACCAGCCACCAGGGAGGTGACTGGCATGCTTGCAGCAATGAACCAGCTCAATACACACCTCTTTGTGATCATTGGAAGCTGTAGGAGTAGGGGTGGCACAACCTGGGGGTGGAGTCAAGAGAGCAATCAGCCTGGAATCATCAAGTTCCCACAAGTGATCCAAATCCAACTCTTCTTAAATTCCATTAATCTCTTCTCTAGTGCCAATTTAGTGCTGACTGCTAGTTGACTAGATTCATGTGTTTAGGCATGAGCAATAATTCAGCTTAACTGAAATTTAAACATATCATGCCTGACAGAAGTACTACCTCTGTTGTCTACATCTGGGAGTAGACTGTCCATGTCAGAGGTGTCAGACTCGATTTAATTGAGGGCTCCATCCGGGTGGTGATGGGAGTGGGGGGATGGAGCGGCCGGCATGGGCATGGCCAGCTCGACAGCACTCGTGTCGGGGGCGCCTGTGGTGGCCCGAGTGCCCTGCCAGAGAAAACGGGCTCTCAAGCTCCATTTTTGGCTGCGACAGCCTCCTGCAACCCTCTGCCCTCCTGAGCTGTGTTTCCGCTGGCAGAGGCACCACGGGCCAGTCCTTCGCTGTTGCCAGGGCGGCCCTGTGGGCCAGATCTAAGCACCCTGCAGGCCGGATCTGGCCCCTGGGCCTTGAGTTTAACCCCACTGGTCCATATCCTCCTGGTAAGACACTGTAGGAAAGTGTCCTTGAACCTCATTGTCCTCAAGAGATGAAGAGGTCCTGCTTTAACTTTGCTTTTGATCAAATTACCTGACAAGTGAAAATGTGTTATTCTGTCCCTCCTTTTATCGCAACAGCTTTGGCAAAATGTGATTGAGCTGTTGTATTGTCAATTTAATATCTAATACTCTGAGTTTTGTAGGTCAGTACTTACAACCAGCATTGAACTGCACTTATTTCACACTATTTCACACTATCTAAAGAAATAGGGGTTGGTTTTCCCTTCCACCTTCCTTGAACACAGAGGATGTGGAATCCCATTATCTTTATAAACCTCTCAAATACAGAATACTAATCAGACACCAATTCACAAATTCTTTACCACTGAGATGATTTTAGAAGCGAAAAGTATTTCGTAGAAAAGGAAGCCCTGAGGAAAAATATGCCTATTATCGTAGCATATTCAAAGTCTTTATTCCTCAAAGTTCAAATCAAAGAATGAAAATAAACACAGATCTTCTAAAATTATTTAAAATTGAGTTTTGTGCCTACTGGAGAGGCTGCCTCAGGCTATCAACCAGACATAAAATACACTAACAATGCTGGTGATTCCCTCTCTTTCTCTACTGTGCCTCTGTCAGCAAAAGAGAGGCTTTGTAGAAATAAATATAATAGAACACTTATTATTCACACTTCTATTATTTGAAATGCTTTGTTCCTACAAACCACAGTTTGGCACCCTTAGAGCCTTAAGTTGAAAATCGTGTCCAATTTATCCATGTTTGAATATTTTTTTCCCTTAATTTTGCTGGCCATTGAGAATTTTGAATGATGCCTGTCTATCTCCTTGTTTTGCACTCTCTTTCTCCCCCCCTCTCCCCCCTCCTCTCTCTCCAGCTGCACATATACACACACATACACAAAATAATGGTAAAATGAGGAGTAGCCAACAAGACTTGAGGATGTATTTCAATTTGAAACAGGTCAACTTTAACAAAGCCAATAGCCTTAGGATTCATTATTTCCATTCATTTGAAATGCATCTAGTACTCCAAAAAATAAACCCTGAAATTTGTATTCTATAATTTAAAAGCCTAAACCCAACCTTATATATGTGAAGCTTCAATACATTACTTTTTAAAAATCTTTTTAGAACTTTTATTAATACTAATCATGGTTGCATTACAAATGCACAATCTGATTCCAATAGTTCTTAATGGTCAGTTGTCATTTTTATAACATTGTTTTTTTTTTAATGTGACAGAAGATGGAAATCATTAAATGCATAACCGAAGATATTTATCTCTATTTTAAGTGAAAAGAATGCAAATTTGATTTTTGTCCTAGTCCAAACAATATTTGGAATATGGCCCTCAGCCCCTCAAATATTGAACAGCTTTGGTTTAGGTTATTACTGAATATATTTTCTAGTCAACAATTTGTTTTAGTTCCTACATTCCACAACAAGGTAAGTTTGATTCGTTTTAATCTTGATAGGCTTTGTGAATTAGGGCGTATCTGCCCTGCCAGCTCACCCTATTGTGAGTATGGTTCTTTCTTTTTCAATAATCAGCTTTACCCCTTGAGTGTTTGGCTTTATTCTTGATTCTTCATGTGCATGTCCATGCAGTTTATTGAGAAAACTTCCCTATGGTTCTAAGAATGGGAGATGTAAAACTATGATGTAAAAAACAGATAAAATCTTGCTACATCTTCTTCTGCCATCACTCCAGCCCATCCTGACTGTCCTTTTCTTTAGTACCCCAGTTTATCAAAATCCTCTTGTGGGATACTCATACACTGAATATACATCTAATGTGTTTCACTCTTTTTATTTAATGTATTGTAATGACTCTGTTTTATTCATTCACTCAGTAGAACAAAAGTTTTAGAATTGTTTAGTTTTTAAAGAGGAACTTGCATATTGAAAAATGGGTTCCTATAAAAATTTACCTCATGAAGCTATAGATCTCCTAGGAAGTGGTATCAAGTCTTTAGGATATGTATGTGGAAGCCTCTGGAACATGTGGATTATCATTCTGTAGAGAATTATAAATGCTTTGTGTTATCTGTCCCATTGTTAATTCTTCTTCTAGTAAGATGTTCATTTCCTTATGCAGTACTTACGGGATCACTGCACATATTTGAAATTTGGTCTGATAACTGACTGAATACTTCTTTTTCATAATCCTGCCTATTCATGACTGCTATTGCTCTCCTCTTGTCAGCTAGTTTAATTATAATCCAGGGTTTGGGATCAATTAGTGCAATATCTCTAATCCTGCTCAACTTAAATTATGCCAATATAAATTGTTCTTTCTCTCATTCTGTTCCAGTGTTTTTCAAGACTAGCTCCTCAGTTAACTATATGGGGAGTCATAGAGGACATAAGCTATTAACAGGCTACAGTAGACAATCTATAGCCGTGATGGCGAACCTATGGCACGGGTGCCACAAGTGGCACGCGGAGCCATAACGGTGGGCACGCAAGCTCAGGTCCGGCGTGCATGTGTGCACCAGCCGGCTGATTTTCGGGCTTCTGGGCCCACTGGGAGTCGGGAAACAGGCTGTTTCCAGCCTCCAGAGGGGGTGGGGAAGGCCGTTTTCGCCCTCCCCAGGCTCCTGGAAAGGCTCTGGAGTCTGGGGAGAGCGAAAAATGGGCGTGCCATTGCATGCTGGGAGCAGGGGGGTCATGCGTGCATGTGCGGGGGTGCATGGAATTATGAGTGTGGGCACGCACACACGTGATCCCCGCATTCCTCCCCCCCTTTTGGCATGCGAACCAAAAAAGGTTCGCCATCACTGATCTATAGTATGTAGGCCTTAATATCTCAAAAAAGCAAAATAGGTTAACAACAACTTGTTCAGTGACTGTTCAAAGTTATGGCAGTGTTGAATTAAGTGATACTTATGATGGATCCCCAAAGTTGTGGCTGTCGCCGCATCCCTACAGCCACATGTACACAACTTGGTTCAGATTTCTAACTAACTCAGTGTCTCAATTCATGTGATTGCCATTTGCAATCGTCCTTGTCCACTTCGCACAAGCAAAGCTAATGGGGAAGTCAGAAGTTGTGGTCACATAAAATATATACAGTACATTTTATTGGAACTTTCCAAGTAAAAGTATACCAAGGAAGAAGGAAGGAAGGAAAGAAAAAGAAAGAAAGAAAAAGAGAAAGAAAGAAAGAAAAAGAGAAAGAAAGAAAAAGAGAAAGAAAGAAAGACAGATAGAAAGGGAAAAGGAAAGGGAAAGGAAAGGAAAGTTTGATTTTCTGGAATGAGTTACTGTTTATCCATTGTCATCACTTTAGCATACTATATGAAGTTCTTTGTTCTTCCATGTCTGTTTCCAAATTCAATGTTTTTACCTGTGCTGTATTATTCCTTTTCATCAGCACTAATGATTAGCAATGCTGGTTTTTTAATCTGTTCGAAGCCATACCTATCAGCACAACATTTGGTACAGATCCAAAATTGTTTGAGTCTTCCAGCAGACTATGCACAAATGATGGACACCATGATCACCTACTGTACACTAAAAATTTAAAAAAGGAAAGACACCTTAAAGCAGAGTTTTCCAAACTTGGCAACTTGAAGAGTGATGGACTTCAGCTCCCAGAATTTCCCAGCGAGCATGGCTGGCAGAGAAATTCTGGGAGTTGAAGTCCACAAAACTTAAAATTGCCAAGTTTGGAGAGCCCTGCCTTAAAGCGTAGAACAGGGATTTCTAAAAGAGAAAGAGATTTTGAATTTTTTTCCAGGAGCATCAGTCCTGAGGCTGGTCCTGAAACATACTGATTATGTTGAAGAGTGCAATTCTTTCACTTTCTAGTTAGCTTCTATTAAATAACCTGTTCTCCTGTTCTTAGGCAGTGAGCTGAGCTTTCAGGGTTCAATTACCGCCCTAGAAAACATATAGGTAACAATTATGTTAAATTTGAGTAACTTTCCGGAGGAACCGGAGACACACAAAAACAGCATAAATCTTCCAGCTAAAAGGATTAATTTATATAGCAAACTTCACTCCCTAAATATATGTTGAATTAATACATGGAAATAGATACAGGCAAAAATTAGTAAGCAATATGCAGTAGCAATTATAATCAAGATTATAAGGAATACAGTCTAAAGAATGATGCAATGATAGAAGTCTGTGGTTTAAGCTACATTAAAATGCTGCAGGGTCTGATGCCTTTTGAAAAATATAGATGAGTCCTTCATTTCTGCCTCTTTTTCTTCCAGAATATAAAATCAAGGCCAAGTCTGAATGTAATTCAAATCCCACTTTTTAGCCTAGCTGCCATATAGGGTTGGTTACAAGTAGTCCTTGCTTAATGACCACTCATTCGATGACTGTTCAAAATTACAAAAAAGGGGACTTACAGCTGGTGCTCAAACTTACATTCATGTGGTTGCGATGTGAGAGCTTGGCAGCCTGTTCACACTTATGCCGAGTTGCCAAGTGCTCCGCGATCATGTGATCACCATGTGTAGTCTCTCCTTCTGGCTTCCCCAGAGAGTCATTGGGGAAACCAGCAGGGAAGGTTGCAAGCCACAATCACCTGCCCAGCCACTGTTGACTCCCTCTTGGTTCCTAAAGGACTGGTGGGAAAAGGCCCATTATGAAATCTAAGCAGGAAAGTACTGCTTGGATTTCAGGAGGGACTTTTTCATCCAGCTTGTTTTACAGCAAAAATGCCGCTTGGTGGAAAGACTCCACCCCGTAGGGCAGTGATGGCGAACCTTTTTTCCTCAGGTGCTGAAAGTGCATGCGCGCGCGCTATCACACATGCGCGAGTGCCCACACCCATAATTCAATGCCTGGGGAGGGCGAAAATGGCCTTCCCTGCCCCCCGGAGGCCCTCTGGAGGCCGGAAATGGCCCATTTCCCAACTTCTGGTGGGCCAGGTAGGCACATTTTTCGCTCTCCCCAGGCTCCAGAGGCTTCCCTGGAGCCTGGGGAGGGCAAAAATGCCCTCCCCCATCCCCCCGGAGGCCCTCCGGAAGCTGAAAACACCCTCCCAGAGCCTCCTGCGAGCCAAATAGCAATAGCACTTACTTATATACTGCTTCATAGTGCTTTACAGCCCCCTCTAAGCGGTTTACAGAGTTCAGCATATTGCCCCCAACAATCTGGGTCCTCATTTTACCGACCTCGGCAGGATAAAAGGCTGAGTCAACCTTGAGCCGGTGAGATTTGAACAGCTGAACTGCTGAACTAGCAGTCAGCTGAAGTAGGTTGCAGTGCTGCTTTTAACCACTGCGCCACCTTGGCTCCTCCTCCAAATATCAGCTGGCCTGCGCGCTAGAGCTGAGCTAGGCAACGGCTCGCGTGCCGGCAGATATGGCTCTATGTGCCACAGGTTTGCCATCACTGCCGTGGGTGAAATCAATCCATCAGGCATAGGAAATTTGATTTTTAAAAAAGTCCCTTGGGATTTTTCCAAGCTCAGTTATGGTCATAAGTCAAGGACTGCCTGCATTTTACTTAGCTTCTTACAATTGTAATTTTACTTACTCATTTTATCTTTATATCAAGTTACCTTAAGTAACCCAGATACTTAAGATATTTGTTATTTGTCAGATACACCATCTATCTCATAAGTTGAGGACTACCGGTAGCATCGTATTTATTTAAATTGTCCCTGTTAATTACTTACAGCACAAGAGGTTCTTCTATAGCAGTAGCACTTAGACTTATATACCACTTCAGAGTGCTTTTATAGCCCTCTCTAAGCGGTTTACAGAGTCACAATATTTGCCCCCAACAATCTGGGTCCTCATTTTACCCACCTCGGAAGGATGGAAGGCTGAGTCAACCTTGAGCCTGGTGAGATTCAAATCGCCAAATTGCAGGCAGCCGGTAGGCAGCAGAAGTAGCCTGCAGTACTGCACACTGACCACTGCACCACCACAGCTCTTATAATTGCCAGAGATAACCCAAGTGGCAGGGATGATCTCCACAAAGGGGCTGCTTTCATTGGACCAGTTTTATACCCCTACACCTCCTTCCTAGTGGCTTAGTTTAGGCATCAGCAAAAAAAAGATTACATATTAATGAGGATTAAGTGTCTAACAGACACTGGGCACCTGCTAGAACAAAAGAAGGAAATAATTATCTAATCGGGGTTAGACCTGGAAGTTATCTTGCAGCTCACCAGAGTAAATAGGAAAATCTTCTAGTTGGTCTAAGCCAGGGGTCTCCAACCTTGGCAACTTTAAGACTTGTGGACTTCAACTCCCAGAATTCCTCAGCCAGCAAAGCTCTGGCATTTGGAGGCTCTGTTTGTGGGGTTCCACCCAACTTCGCTGGGCAGGAAGGCCTCCTCGGCGGTGATCGGTCGGTGGATCCGCGCGGTCATCATGTATGCTTACAATCAACGGGCCCTTCCGCGACCGGCTAGACTGACTGCTCATTCCACGTGGAGTGCGGCCACTATGGTGGCATGGGCGACTAACGCCTCCATCAAGAAGGTGTGCCGTGCGGCGATGTGGTCTCCTCCGGTGCCCTACATCAGGCACTACAAGGTGGACGTTTTTACTGCCGAAGACACGGCATCAATGATATCAGCAACGAGGCTGGACAGTGTTCCTTAATTCCCTCCCAGTGGGCATACTGCTTTGGCATGTCCCAATCTTGGAGGCTAGCTCCACCCACTAGGGAGAAAGGGCATTGTATCTTACCTGAACGCCCCTTCTCGTAGGGTGGAGCTAGCCTCCAAGTCCCGCCCTGGGTTTCGTTGCTGGTTCCTGTTACTATGGTTACCTGCTGTACAATAAAGTTTCGGTTGGAGAGCATCACTATGGGTCTGACTTTGTCCTTCGTCTCAAGAGGGGGAGCACAACAGGAGGACAGTTTTTATAAAGTCAGACTCAGTCCTGATTGGCTGATGGATCGTGTCATTCCAATCTTGGAGGCTAGCTCCACCTTACGAGAAGGGGCATTCAGGTAAGATACAACACCCTTTCCAGACTTGTTGATACCGATTAGTTTATTGATATACTTTTTTCTGCAATAAATATGAGGAATATCTGGCTTTCTTTCTAATAACCTGTTTTGATCTTTGGAACTATCTCAGACACTGAAGTGCCAAGTCCATTATTACTACTCTATTAATGTTTTTAATAGAATTCAGGGTGCAGGGTCCAATGGATGGTGGTAGCATCCAATTCCAGAAACACGAAAAGTCGGGCGAAGTTCGCAGTTAGCTTTCTTCGCTCCGCTCCATCATAGCGCCACCCCGGAAGTCCAAAATATATTTATCATTTTGCACCAAGACCCATTTGAACTGACAGATCACAGAATTGTTTATTTCCAAATTGTTGGATGTTTCAGCACTGGAAATTTACATTCTTGAATCAGTTACTTCAAGTCTATGACTTTCCTTTTCTGCTATTTACAGTCCCCGAACTTGTCACAAAATGTATAGCAGTGGTAGTAGCATATCTGCTCACTACATCTATCTGTCTGTCCATCCATCCAGTAATTTCAATTTATAAGGCCCTCGAACACAAGTTTATTGTTTTGTATAACAAGATTACAAAAAATAAAAAGATAAACAATAAAAGTAAAAATAGCAATAGCACTTAGAGTTATATACCGCTTCATAGTGCTTTACAGCCCTCTCTAAGCGGTTTACAGAGTTCAGCATATTGCCCCCAACAATCTGGGTCCTCATTTTATCGACCTCAGAAGGATGGAAGGCTGAGTCAACCTTGAGCCGGTGAGATTTGAACAGCTGAACTGCTGAACTGCACTTTAACCACTGCACCACCTCGGCTCTAATAAGAACAACAATAAACTAAATAGAATCAAGAAGCAGAAGAAAAAAAAAACACTCCAAATTTTTTTTAAAAAAAGAACTTAGGAAAAATTTTAAAACCCAGTACTGAATATATTTTTTTGGTCTGGCTGTGTGTATGAAATAACTGGTTTACGAAAATACCTTATAATGCTATATTATCAAATATTGTATGATAAAAATATCAAAACTTCTAAGAAGTCATTAGCAACTAGTGTGAGGCGGCACAGTGGCTCAGCAGTTAAGATGCTAGGTTTGTCGGCTGGAAAGCTGACAGCCCAGGTTCGAAACCCAAATGCCACACAACAGGATGAGCACCTATCCTCACCCCAGCTCCTGCTAACCTAACACTTCAAAAGCCTGCAAATGTGAGTAGATAAATAGGTACCACTTTGGTGGAAAGGTAACAGCACTCTGTGACATCATGCTGGCTACATGACTGTGGATATGTCTTCTGTCATTAATTGCTGTCTCAATGGCCTTGAAATAGAGATGAGCACTGTCTGCTAAAGTCAGCAATGGCTAGCGGAGTAAAATCCGCAGGAACTCCTGTACCTTTTTACCTTTACTAGCAACTAGTGCAGTGTTTCCCAACCTTGGCAACTTGAAGATGTCTGGACTTCAACTCCCAGAATTCCCCAGCCAGCGAATGCTGGCTGGGGAATTCTGGGAGTTGAAGTCCAGACATCTTCAAGTTGCCAAGGTTGGGAAACACTGAACTAGTGCAAACCACATAGCAGGTAGATTCTGGGAATATGAATTACTAGTCTCCCTGCACTCTGGCAATAGTTTCTGGCTGGTCTTCAAGGACAGCTCCATGTAGAACACATTGCAGTAGTCTACACAGAAAATGACCAAAATGTAAGGGATTATGAGAAGTGTGAAGACAAAGCAGAGATGCCCTCTATTCTAAGATTTTTTTTTCAGAATTTTTTTTAAAGTTTTGTAACAGTAGCCAATTCCTTTCAAACTGTGTTCTTGTAATTAATATAATTAACAATTTTAATCTTAAAACAAAAGTCTTTCCATTCCTGGATTAATTAATGAGCACAGTAGTTGCAAGGAGATATTTTAAAAACCAGAAACTTTATTAAAATGTAAATTTCAATTTTTAATCAAATTGGAATCATTCTTTTTGTTTCACTGGACTCATAAAAATTATATAATTTGCTCTTCTTCAAATGCTGGCTACTGTTAGCAAATTTAGTAGCTAACATGCAAAGAGGATGTTGAAAAGCACTTCAAATAACATGATAATCTCATCTCTGCAGTAACACCGGGTTGTTAATTAGCTGAGCTTTCCAAATACTGAGATTATAGTTAAAATGGCTCTGAGTCGGAGATGATAATGATGTACTGCCTGTTTTACAACACATTATATGCGGTGCACATTAATTCCATTTTTTTTCAAATTCCATCATTATTAAAAAAGAAGAAGAAGAAGAAGAAGCAAGCTCCTATTTGAAGAGTGAAATCACTCTGAGAGAAGCTTATAAGCACTCCTATAATAGTTGCTGCTATATTGGGCAAAGGGAAGATACGTCAAAAGTGCATTTGAAGGGGATGTTGGCTGATTCATCGGAGCCGAGGCAAAACCATCAGGTCAATTTTTTAAAAGAAGAAATGAATAATTCTGAAAATGTGGCTTCTTTAAAGAAAGCACCACTTTCATCCAGGGGTGGGTTCCACTTACCTTCGCCACCGGTTCACATCGCGACATTTTGCGTGCGTCCCCTCGTGCAATTCTGCTTCCGCGCATGCTCAGCAGTAGTAGGTTCCTACCGGTGCAGTGCGGAGCGCAGCTCCGGTAGGAGCCTGGCGATGATGTCATTTTTGGGTGCTTCTCTGCGTCCTGAGCTGTCGGGAAAAAGCCCTCCCACCCGCCCTTGTGTGAATACTGACCTTTATTCTTCCTCCAAAGCACAGCTGAGAATCTCCTCAGCTGTGTTTCGGCTTGTAATGTCGTCCTGAGCAGACGGCGAAGTGAAATCACACGGTAGGATGCGATTTCACTTCTGTGCATGCTCGCGATGCGCACCGGTAGCGAACGTAACTGGAACTCTCCCCTGATGCTCAGTAGCTATAATCAGCCTAAAACAGAGCTGAGGAGCTGATCAGCTGTGCTTCGGGCAAAGGAATAAAGATAAGTATAAACCCGGGGGCAGGCAGGAGGGCCCTTTTTCAAGGAGCGGCAGAGGAAAAAACTTCAAAACAGTAAAAAATTCAGAAAAAATTCCCCCCAAAACCGGATCCGTGACACCATCGTGACATCACCAGTGGGTCGCTACCAGTTCGGGCGATCCGGTTCGAACCAGCAGGAACCCACCGCTGCTTTTATCCCAAATTACACACAAAAAAATATTGTGTAGTGTTTTCCCTTTAATAGAATTGTCTCGAGTTTAGAATGAGAAAAGGAAAGACTCAGAAAGAAATATAATAGACGCTACAGATAGTCCTTGATGTACGACTACAGTTGAACCCAAAATTTCTGTTGCTAAGTGAGACAGTTGTTAAGTGAGTTTTGCCCTATTTTACAACCTTTCTTGCCACAGTTGTTCTGCAGCTGTTAAGTTAGTGACATGGCTGTTAAGTGAATCTGGGTCCCCCATTGACTTTGCTTGTCAGAAGGTTGCAAAAGGTGAGCACATGGCCCCAGGATACTGCAACCGTCATAAATATGAATAGCACTTAGACTTATATAGCACTTAGACTTATATACCGCTTTGCAGTGCTTTACAGCCCTCTCTAAGCGGTTTACAGAGTTCAGCATATTGCCCCCAACAATCTGGATCCTCATTTTACCAACCTCAGAAGGATGGAAGGCTGAGTCAACCTTGAGCCTGGTGAGATTTGAACGGCTGAACTGCTGAACTAGCAGTCAGCTGGAGTAGCCTGCAGTAGCTGCATTTAACCACTGTGCCATGAACTAGTTGTCAAGCATCCAAATTCTGAACATGTAAGTGTGAAAAATGATCATAAGTCACTTTTTTCAGTGAGAAATGGGAGAAATGGTTACTTAATAGCAATAGCAATAGCAGTTAGACTTATATACCGCTTCACAGTGTTTTACAGCCCTGTCTAAGCAGTTTACAAAGTCAGCATATTGCCCCCAACAATCTGGGTCCTCATTTTACCGTCCTCGGAAGGATGGAAGGCTGAATCAACCTTGAGCCTGGTGAGATTCGATCTGCCGAACTGCTGGCTCTTGATAAGACATTGGTGAGATATTGAAAAATGTGTTAAATAAATAAATGTTAACATCTTTAGCTCTTCCCATTTTTTTTAGAAAAATCACATTTTTAGGCATTTTAGGCCAAAGGGGTACTTTCAGGTTGCTGGTATTCCCTTTTTCAACCCTAATTTTATTTCCTCAATTTACCAACTAGAAGGATTTTCTGTAGAATTTGCTGAGGATGGAGACCAATGTTCCCTGTAATAGAAAAAAACGGTGCGCAGCGTTCTCATTTCATCTGCGCGGCTGCGCATGCGCACAGCCTCTCCCATTAGGAAATGCTGGCCGGAAGTTAGAAACTTCCGCGCAGCGTTCTCTCATCACGTGTGCGGCCGCGCGGGCACGCACCTTAGAGGGAACAGTGATGGAGACCTCATGGGGCCAATAGAGCAGAAAAGCATGTCGCATGCCTAAAACTGGATCCAATCTAGAATGACCACCATACGGTAATTCCAAATAAATCCCAAATTTGGAAACTTCCTGAAAAAAACTAATATTGTACTATTTTTATTGTTTTAAATGAACTTTGCCTCTGCTTACCCCCTCCTCCAATGCATTTGAATTTTTGTATCTGCATTTTTCAACAAGTGACTTTATCCTTTCCAGCCTTTTCTTGTAGTAATTCTGAATACACTGCCTTCTATTGATCAACAACGATCACTTAATTAGCTGGAGCTTGTCAGGTTATGATCAGACTGTTTTCTTGTTGAATAGTCCCAGATATAACAATCTATATTTTTCCCCCTCAAGATAGTATGTGGAGTTATCTTAAGTGTTTCCCCCTCTCCTATACGTTATTGATCAAGCAGCAAATGTGCCACAATCAAACCCAATCATTTAAAAAACAGTTGCACAAAAAGTCATGTTACTAACATAAAAAATAATATGTCAATTTCCTCAGATTTATTATACTAACTGAAGTCCAAGAATTGGGAACTCTTCCATATTCTTTGTAAAGTTTGGGACTGTGCGGTTATGTTTGAATGACATACTTAGCCAGATAGGTTAAAAACTTGATAGCTGCATTCACACAACACACTAAGCTAATTCATTTTGACCTTGGTCATAGGCATCAATAGCAAAATAAGATTGCACAAAAGTTAGGACCCACACATAGTGATGTCATGCTTCAAACTCTGCCATTATGAACATAGAATGTAGAATAACAGCGTTGGACCTTGGAGGTCTTCTAGTCCAACCTCCTGCTCAAGTAGGAAACCCTATACCATTTTAAACAAATGGTTGTCCAGTCTCTTTTTGACAGTGATGGAGCACAACCCACAACCTCTTAAGGCAAGCTAGTCCATTGCTTGATTGCTCTCACTGTGAGGTAATTTCTCCTTAGTTCTAGATTGGTTCTCTCCTTGATTAATTTCCATCCATTACTTCTTGTCCTGCCTTCAGGTGCTTTGGAAAATAGTTTGACCCCCTCATTTTTGTGGGAGTGCCTCAAATATTGGAACATATCCATAGAGTATTTACTTTGCTATCTTTGGACCATATTGTCCACTCCTAGGCCTCAGTCCTGTCTTTTATTTTTACAAAGGAAGTTTAAGTGACCTACCTAACAAGATGGCTGTAAGAGGGCTGGAGAGCTAAAGCTTATGAGGTACATTGGAAGTGCTGCATAGATTTATAAAATAATACACTGTTTTAAGAAACGATTAGAGAAGAAATTTTGTTAGGCATTAGGTTTCATTTAACTTAACAAAGTGTTTGCAGTCATAATTAAGATGTATATTAAGCCTGGCATCAATTAGACAAATTGATGTGAGTATCTGAATGGGTCCTGAGAGGGTTAGATTTCTCCCAGCTGTGAAAGATCATTTTGAAAGAGGAAAGGATAATTAGTAAATTAGCAGGTTCAGCTGAATGAATATGAGTGGGTTAGTTTTTGAACTTTGACAGTTTGAGGTTGATAACTGTGGCGTGGAATTGCAGAGGAGAAATTTCCTCAGTTGCTGGAAAAAGATGTATGGAGAGACAGAGGGATATTTTGAACCATCTTCTCAATGTTGTTCTGGGAACACCTTTCTTACGCTTTCAATGAAGTCCTAAATAAATGATTGTCTCCCTTAAAATGCAGAAGAAGTGCTATGTGACAATTCACACAAGCATGCGGATATAAACAACAGTTTTTACTGGATTGTAGCTTTTCAGAATACAAGGTATGGATTTTCCAGTCATTGAATCAAATCCCTTATTGAATCCAGTCATTGAATCAAATCCCTCCCTCCCTCCCTCCCTCCCTTCCTTCCTTCCTTCCTTCCTTCCTTCCTTCCTTCCTTCCTTCCTTCCTTCCTTCCTTCCTTCCTTCCTTCCTCTTTGTTGCTTGTATCCTTACAATTTATATTGACTGGTTCCTAATATGATTTGATTGCTTATTTATACCCGGACTATCATTAAGTGTTGTACCTTATGATTCTTGACGAACGTATCTTTTCTTTTATGTACACTGAGCGTATATGCACCAAGACAAATTTCTTGTGTGTCCAATCACACTTGGCCAATAAAATTCTATTCTATTCTATTCTATTCCTCCCTTCTCTACACTGTTAACTTTTTGCAACCATATTTATAGTATATTAAAGTGGTAGGATCCTGGAGGGCTTTGAGGATCTGACCGTTGTGAATGAGATAGGGTGGTTGGAGCCTCTTGTGAGGTTTGTTGTCTGGACTTTCTATCTTGTTAAGGTTAAAAAAAAGAACTAGTTTTGTTGATTTTCCCCCCCATTGTGTTGAATTTTACTTTTTACGTTGCAACTGGCCCAGAGTTGGTCAGAGATGAGAGGTATCTAAATTGAATGAATTAAAAGAATTAAATTTATTAAATTAATCTTCCCACAAATGCAACGGACCTTTCCATCAGACTGACTATAACAATCTATAATGACTTCAGTTGGATTTACACATGACACTAAATCATGGTTTTAAACAGCGATTCATTGAACAAATCATGATTGGTTGGAATCAAACCTCATGCACAAGCATAAATTATGGTTCACAAATTGTTGGTTTATGCAACATGCTAAGCCAGAGGTGTCTAATTTTCTCAACACCTTAAAAAAGCTGGTGGCTCCAGAGCAAAAAAAAATATTTTTTGGTGTAATTAACACTAAATAATCTTCATATCATTTATCTCCAGTTATGTATTTAATAATTTTCTACTTTTTTCCCCATTAAAATTACAACTTTACTAAATAAGTAAATAAGATTCCTATCGGAGAAAGGTAATTAATGTAAAATGGAAGAAAAATTGTGAGTCTTACAATTTAATTAATCCCAAATGCAAGATAAGGAAATGTAATCATTGCCTGAGAATTTAAAGGCTGCTCATTTTACAGATTGAATCGTATCCCTGTGGTGTGTTTGATTTTTTTGACTTACTATGTTGTGCAAACCATTTTAACTCACGTTCTGTGTTTTCACATTAGGTGTGAAAAAAGCCAACTTCCTCTTGGTAAATCAGACCATAAAAATAAACCATAGCTTAATGTGACACATGATCCCGGCCTCAGCATTAAATTCCAAATATCTGTCTTGGTGTTTATTTCAGTCCAAGCCATGTGTGTCCCATGATTTTAGAACCAGAAAAGAATTTCAGTAAAACCAAGCAATTAAAAGAAGAAGAAAAAGAAATATACAGTTTTAAATATTAATTCTAAATAAATATGTGGAAATTAAAAGTAAGAAAAAAATAGAAGCCTTTTTAATGGTTTGTTGATTAGAAACTAATGTATCTCCTCCTTGAAGAGAAATCCTTCAAATAGGCAGCAGCTGCTAGTAATTTGGTTCAAGTAATTGTACAGCCAATAAGTTGAAGTGCTTATTAAAAAAAACCTGCTTTCTTATCTGCTTGCAAGTTCAATTGAGTAATGCACTCTACATGTGGTCTGATGCTGGGTAAATTATAAACCTGATTTAAAAACACTCCATCCATAAGAGCTCCTATTTTGCTCATCCATAAAATTTTTACTTTCTTCATTACTAATGGCTTGCTGCAGCATATGGCATAATATCTATCAAATTAGGCTTTGAGGGCATCTTAGCTTGACACCCTGCTGGCTTGAAATGTATGCTTAATGTGAGCTGCAGTGGCTTTAACCCCTTCTGCACGCCCCTCCCTCCTCCTCTTGGGCTGCCTACAATCAAGGAGGTGGTAGTCCCTGCAATGGAATAAGATCTGCACAAGGCAACATGATCACACACCTGCATTTTCCTGTGCAGGGTTGCTGGGAGCAGGAAGAAATCAGAGTTATTCGAGAGTTGAGTCAAAGAAACATGATGATGACGACGTTATGCATTTAGTCATGTCTGACTCTTGGTGATTCTGTGGGCCGCATCTGTTGACCAGGAATCTTAATATTTCGACTGACGGTCTTGAGGGAGCATATGTGCCAATGGCACCGTTGCCTCTGAAGGCCTTCAAGGTCATGGAAATTCCCTCAGGAAACACCCAATGTTTCTGAGATGTCACCCAATGTCCTTGGAAGACATCCAAGGGAGGTGGATGGCTATTTCTGTACTTCTTTATCTTATGTAGAGTGTGCCAGCTTGTCTGGGTGAAGTATGCCAGTCCTTCTGGGTGGTGGAGTAGACAATGTAGCAAACAAATAAATATGAGTGTCAAAGTGTGTTCAGGGTTCCGTCTTGTTTTGAAGGGCCCTCTGCATTCAGCTGAATAAACATGCATAGCTTATCAAAGCAAATACCTGGACTCTGTCTTTATTTCTACCGAACCACACCTGAGACCAGCAAAATAGATTTTGTACTGCTTCCTTGAGTTGTTCTATGCTCTAGCTCAGTGATGGCGAACCTATGGCATGCGTGCCACAGGTGGCACGTGGAGCCATATCGGAGGGCATGCGAGGCGTTGCCCTATGTCAGCTCCAGCGTGCATGCGCACGCTGGCCAGCTGGTTTTCGGCCTTGGGGAAGGCTGTTTCGCTCCGGAGTGCAAAAAACGGCCCAACGAGCAAACCAGAAGTTTGGAAAAACGGACTTCCGGTTTGCCCAGTGTGATATTTTTCGCACCCCGGAGGCTTTAGGGAAGCTTCCTGAAGCCCCAGAGTGCGAAAAACGGCCCAATGGGCAAACCGGAAGTTAAGAAAAATGGACTTCTGGTTTACCCATTAGAGTGCAGTACTGCAGGCTACTTAAGCTGACTGTGATCAGCAGTTCAGCTGTTCAAATCTCACCGGCTCAGGGTTGACTCAGCCTTCCATCCTTCCGAGGTAGGTAAAATGAGGACCCAGATTGTTGGGGGCAATATAAATATACATTGCTTAATGGTGTAAACCGCTTAGAGAGTGCTTGCACTATGAGGCGGTATATAAGTCTAACTAACTAACTAACTAACTAACTAACTAACTAACTAACTAACTAACTAACTAACTAACTAACTAACTAACTAACTAACTAACTAACTAACTAACTAACTAACTAACTAACTAACTAACTAACTAACTAATAAATAAGCAAGCAAGCAAACAAGCAAGCAAGCAAGCTTCCGGAGTGTGAAAAACAGCACAACGGGCAAATCAGAATCCATTTTTCCGAACTTCCGGTTTGCCCATTTGGCTGTTTTTTCACCGTCCCAGGCTTCAGTGAGGCCTGTGCACATGCGCAGGGGGCAGCATGGGGGGGGGGTGCACATGCGTGGGGGGAGGGAATGGGTGTGAGCACATGCTCACATGCCAGTGCGCGCACACACAGCCTTTTGGCATGCAAACCAAAAAGGTTTCGCCATCACTGCTCTAGCTGGTGTCAGCTTCGATGGTGTTAAGTCATCATGTTCTTTGGCGGTTCTTTCCATTTGCCGTCAACTCTTTAAAACATAATTTCCTTCTCCAGTGAATTCCCGGGCCCAACATAACCAAAATAAGTGGGGACACATGATTTTCAGGATTTTGCCATCTAGTGACAGGTCTGGTGTTATGTGCTCCAGTACTTGCTTTTTGGTCACCTTTGCTGTCCAAGGAATACACAGGAGCCTTCTTCAGCACCACAGTTCAAACAAGTAGATTTTCTTCCTGTCTTGCTATTTTAAGGTCCAACTTTCAGAACCATAAGTAGCTACAGAGAACACAATAGAGCAGACTAACCTACATTTGGTTGCCAGTCCCTGTTTTTCAATATTCGGCTCATGGTCATCATTGCTGTATGACCGAATGCAATTCAGCGTTTTATTTCTGGGCTGCATTCACCACTTTAAGCGATGCGTGATCCTAGGAAAGCAATTTTTCCCCACACATTCTATCTCTTCAGCCCAGAAGAGTTTATTACTGCCACCCATACACAAGAATCTGGTCAACTAATAGTGAAAGCTAAATTGACCTTAGATAAGGGTCAGTGGAATTCATGGGGGATTGGACTTGGGTCACTTGCATCTGCACAATGACTCTAAACTAATGACATGTTTAACCCCACTTTCCAGCTCAGCCTGCTCATCTCCTGCATTAGGTTACTGAAAGAACTTTCTTATGATTTGGCCAAATCTTAATGAATTGTCGTCAATAAAAACCCTGGAGTATGGATGGAGGAAGAAAAATAAATCAGTAATGATATTAATACCTGAGAATATTCTACAGCAAATCATAACACTCTTAGTGTGACAGTGCCTCAAAAACTATGTGATAACAGAATAACAGTTGGAAGGGACCTTGGCGGTCTTCTAATCCAATCCCCTATGTCAGTGATGGCGAACCTTTTTTGGTTTGCGTGCCAAAAAGGGGGGGGGGATGCGTGGGATCACGTGTGTGCGTGCCCACACCCATAATTCCATGCACCCCCGCGCATGCGCGTATGACCCCCCCACTCCCAGCATGCAATGGCACGCCCATTTTTTGCTCTCTCCAGGCTTGTAGGAGCCCGGGGAGGGCGAAAACGGCCTTCCCCACCCCCTCTGGAGGCTGGAAACAGCCTGTTTCCTGACTCCCAGTGGACCAGAAGGCCCAAAAATCAGCTGGCCGGTGCGCACATGCGTGCCAGACCTGAGCTCGCGTGCCCACTGATATGGCTCGTTCGCCATCATGGCCCTATGTCATTTCAGACAAATGGTTGTCCAATCTCTTCTTAAAATCTTCCAGTGTTGGAGCACTCACAACTTCTGGAGGCATGTTGTTCCACTGATTAATTGTTCTGTCAGGAAATTTCTCCTGATAAGTGCCAGAAGTATATATGACTTTATCAAGCACCAATTTTGCCAAGTGAAATTTATCACAATGTTTGATTAAGTAACGTTAATAGGTAAGAATAGGGGAATGCTGCAAATAGAATGTGTATTTCATGACTCGTCTGATAGCACCCTAGTTAAGCTTGTGCTAGGTGGCATGGCAATTAAGGAGATAGAATACATAGCTGGTTTAAAAATGAGTGCTTATTAATAATTCGTATTTCAAATTAGAGTGAGATATCAAGTGGGGTGCCATAAGGTTTAATCTTTAGGCATTGTACTCTTCATTTTTCTGTGGACTTTGATGAAGAGATGAAAGTAATGCTTGTCAAATGTGCAAGGCACAGATGGTTATTTAGCTTATCGTACTAGAAGAAAAATCAGTTTCAAAATGAATCGAGAGTTAGCATCAGCAATGTTTGCTTCTATGGATAGACTGTGTCCAAAAAATGTCGTGTAAAATAATGACAGATGAGGAACATGTTATGGTTGTAAGTCATGGTGGTCATTAGATGGTCACTACGTGACTGCTCCCAATGTTATGAACTTGATTGAGGTGGTTGATAAGCAGGGATGGGTTCCGGGTTTCTTTGCTGCCGGTTTGCTCAGTGGCGCGCTGCGTGGGAAAAACGCAGCGCGCCACTGAGTGGGAAAAACCAGGCAGAAGCAAAAAACAAGATGGTGCTGCCTATGGCGCCGGCGAGAGAGATTTTTAGATTTATTATTAGAGTTGGAAGGGACCTTGTAGGTCATCCAGTCCAACCCCCTGCTGAAGCAGGAGTTCCTACACCATTTGAGACAGATGGCAGTCCAGTCTCTCCTTGAAGGTCGCAAGTGTTGGGGCTCTCACGACCTCTGCTGGCAAGCTGTTCCACTGGTTGATCGCTCTCACTGTCAGAAAGTTTCTCCTAACTTCCAGGTTGAATCTCTCCTTGGTCAGCTTCCATCCGTTATTCCTTGTTTGGCTTTCTGGTGCCATAGAGAACAGCCTGACCCCTCCTCTCTGTGGCATCCCCTCAAGTATTGAAACACTGCTATCATGTCACCCCTGGTCCTTCTCTTTGCTAGACTGGCCAAGCTCAGTTCCTGCAACCGCTCTTCGTATGTTTTATTTTCCAGACCCTTTATCATCCTGGTTGCTCTCTTCTGCACTTTCTCTAGAGTTTCTAGAGCCAGTTCAGGGGCGTGGCAGGCCTGGATCACTGCCAGTTCTAGCAACCCAGGCCGCCAAGTTACTACTGGTTCTATAGAACCGGTCCGAACCAGGAGGAACTTACCTCTGTTGTTAAGCAAATACTAGGGTTGTTAACAAGTCAATTTTACCCATGGTTCTGGATTCTGCCAAAAAATTGAAGTAAATGCTGGAAACTGGCAAAAAAAGGCCAAAAATCATGGTCACATGACCACAGAATGTTGCAAATAGCCATAAATGTGTGCTGGTCACCAAAATACAATAACCTGACCACTATAATGTTAAGATTTCTTTGCTGGCTGGGGAATTCTGGGAATTGAAGTCCATATAGCCTAAGTTACCAAGATTGAGAAACATTGGTCTAGATCAGAGGTGGGCAATTAATTTGCCCAAGGGGGCCACACGAGAAATTGGAATTGTGGAGGATTGCTGTCACCATCCCACCTCCTGATGCCACCCCACTCCCACCACTGCTACTGTCCTGTCCCACACAAATACCACCCCATCTCCTGCCACCATTGTGTGACCAATTGAGTGCCTATAGGCCAGATATGGCTTGCGGATCATAAAATACCCAGGTATCTAGATAAATAGCTTCTTCTAGGGTTCTCATGAACTGCAGACTGACACTTATTCAACAATCAAATGGAAAATTTGGAGACTGATTAATAGTTGTCAAAATTATTGGGTTCAAATTGCTTGCTTTGCCTTCTTCCAGGATATTTTTTTCCACTTGCCTGTTTGATCCTTTCACCAACCAATCCTTCTTACCTTCTTGAGGTCTACAGCACGTGAATGTTGGGGATATAATTGCACTCTCAGTGCTCTTATCTAACTATCTTAATTCCTGGAAGCGTATTTTCTAGATCAGGGGTGTCAAACCGCATCAGGGCTGTGGTTGACCTCGGGGGCCAGGCGAGCATGGCCGACTGGGTGGGTGTGGCCAGCTTGATGCCACTCACTGGGTGTGGCCGACTGGGTGCGTGTGGCCAACTGGGTGGGCGTGGCCAGCTTGATGCCACTCCCCAAACTGTTGGCAAGTTTTCTCTTCACACTGACTGGGCTGAAGCCACGTTGGCTGGCCCCTTACATTTTCCAGGATGGCCTCGTGAGCCGGATCCGACCACATTGCAGGCTGGATCCGGCCCGCGGGCCTTGTGTTTGTTACCCCTGTTCTAGATGAATGTAAAGGAATTTTTTTTGCCAAGATTAAAAGTAGTTTGATAGAATTCATTAGAAAGGGAATTGTTGATTTACCTTTTGCAAAATAGAATAAAGTGACCAGATTTTTTTTTTAAAGCGGGACCGGGGGGGGCGGGCCCGCCTGGGCGCCGCCATTTGTTTTGCCCTCTGCACATGCGCAGAACGCTGTGCATGCGCAGAGGGCAAAACAGCAAATGTTGGCGTCCAGGTGTGGGGGGGAGGCGGGAGGGCGCTTGGATGCCTGCAGCTCGTGACAGGTAAGCTGCCGGCTGCCTCCTTTCCCCGTCTCCGCCTCCCATTCGTTGCTTGCCAGCCCGGCTGAAGGGGAGGCGGGAGGCGAGGAAAGGCCTCCCGAAGGGGAGGCTGGCTCCCGAAGGGCTGCTGGCTCCCGAAGGGGAGGCGGGAGGCGAGGAAAGGCTTCCCGCCTCCCCTCCGGGAGGCCTTTCCTCGCCTCCTGCCTCCCCTTCAGCCGGGCTGGCAAGCAACGAACGGGAGGTGGGAGACGGGGAAAGGAGGCAGCCGGCAGCTTACCTGTCACGAGCTGCAGGCATCCAAGCGCCGCGGTCTCCCGGTCTCCCGCCCGGCCCCAGGGCAACGGCGGCAGCGAGGCGACAGGGGAAGGAAGGGGAGGGGGACGAGGAAGGGCTGTTTGCGCCGCCGGCTTCTCGTCCCTCCCCCCGCATCCCAACAGCAGCGGCGCCTCTGAGGGCGGGGCTAGGGATGGGGCGGGGGAAGGAGAAGAGGAGCAGCCCCCCTTCCCCCTCTCCCCAGCAGGCAGACGACTCTCTGAAATTCCACCCGACTTGCCCGACCTCTCTTTTGCTTCCCCTTATTAAGGTGACCAGACGTCCCGCTGTTTCCGCATTCTTTTCAAAAAAGCGGGACTTTTTGAAAAGAATGCGGGACGCGGGACACACGCTTGAAAAGCGTGTCTGTCCCGCCAAAAGCGGGACGTCTGGTCACCTTAAAATAGAATCACAGAAGGGTAGATTTGGAATGTTTCATAGCCAATTCTTTGCAACTTGCAGGAGAAACCTACTGAAAAATCCATGAGACGTGGCTGTCTGCAACCTCATTTAAACAGAGGCTGGAAGCCAAGTACTAGAAACTCTTCAATATGGATTTTTACTCTGAATAGCTAGCCCAAGTGATCCTTTCCAACTCTGATTCCATTCCATGTTTCCACAATAATTTGTATTAATTAATTAATTAATTAATTAATTAATTAATTAATTCATTCATTCATTCATTCATATAGCTATTCCTATTTCAAACAAGTGACTGGATGGTGAGCAATCATAAAACAATGAAAAACCTAATACAAATTAAATCATACAAATTTAACTAAAAAATAAATTAAAAATGTAAATACAAATTTGAAACCATAGATGTCAAATATAGTCAGAAAAGGGCCTTCATACCTTTGGGGTCCCATGCCTGGGCACAAAGTCAGGTCTTCAACGACTTAGAACAGTCTTAACAGGGATTATCTTCAACTCTAAAATGGGCTAAAGCAGAGGTCTCCAAACTTGGCAAGTTTAAGACTTGTGGACTTCAACTCCCAGAATTCCCCAGCCAGTCATGCTGTTGAAGTTGAGTTGGAGACCCCTGTTCTAGAGGGCAGGGACTACAGCAGAGAAGGCAGACCTCCTAATACCCATTGGTCATCATTCCTTGGCTGACGGAACCCATAGCATGCCCAACCTGCCAGACTGAATTGGATGGGTAGAAACTTAGGTGACTCAGTCCCAAGCCATGAAGGATTTTAAAGGTGACAACCATCATCTTGAATTTCACACAGAAATGCATAGGCAACCAATGCAGGTCATGTAAGTAGTGTTTCATGTGCTGAATATTGACATTTACTATCCATGCAGTTGCATTTTGACCTATTTGAATCTTCTGAATGCTCATCAAAGAGCCGAGGTGGTGCAGTGGTTAAAAGCAGCACTGCAACTTCAGTTGACTGCTAGTTCAGCAGTTCAGCTGTTCAAATCTCACCGGCTCAAGGTTGACTCAGCCTTCCATCCTTCTGAGGTCGGTAAAATGAGGACCCAGCTTGTTGGGGGCAATATGCTGAACTCTGTAAACCGCTTAGAGGGGGCTGTAAAGCACTATGAAGCGGTATATAAGGCTAAGTGCTATTGCTATTGCTATCAAGCCTATGTAGAGCACATTGCAAGTAATCCAATTTTGACTTTTTTTCCTTCCTTCTATTGGCAGGACTGTCATGTTTTAACAGCTATGCAGTAGATATCATAGTTCTTTAGTGAGAGAAAATTATGTGTAATTTTTTATAGATAGATGATAGGATAGATGGATAGTAAATGGCTGGCTGGATGGCTGGATGGATAGATACAGTAGATAGATAGACAGATAGACAGATAGACAGAGAGATAGAGAGATAGAGAGATAGAGAGATAGAGAGATGTCAGAAAGATAGGGAGAGATAGATAGATAGATAGATAGATAGATAGATAGATAGATAGATAGATAGATAGAGAGATAGAGAGATAGAGAGATAGAGAGATAGAGAGATAGAGAGAGATAGAGAGATAGAGAGATAGAGAGATAGAGAGATAGAGAGATAGAGAGATAGATAGAGAGACAGAGAGACAGAGAGACAGAGAGATAGAGAGATAGAGAGATAGAGAGATAGAGAGATATCAGAAAGATAGGGATAGATAGATAGATAGATAGATAGATAGATAGATAGATAGATAGATAGATAGATAGATAGATAGATAGATGATAGAGTTTATTACAGTCTTATACCAGAGTTAAAAATAAAATCTGTTACAAATACAAATAAAAACACAAAACAGCATAAGTATGTTACAATTGGTGGGGTATTCATTGGTGGGCAGTCAAGATTTTTCTAGTTTTACAGACAGTATAACAGAATTTGGCTATGTTTAAGAGAACTAAATCATAGTAGTAACTTGATAACAATTGTATTGTATATTTAAAGATCAGAATTTCCCAGATGTTTTTACCCAGTGAGGCGTTATTAGAAGACATATACAGCAATTATTTGTTAGTTCCACTAGGTAGATCATACCTCCCCCCCAAAAAAACCCACCACCACCACAGGAAGGAACACATTTTAAAATTATTTTCACTATCTTTGAATTAGGATAATAAAACATAAAGGACAACTGCTTCCAGGATGTAAACCTCAAAACCATTAGATCAGGGGTCTCCAACCCACGGCCCACTACCGGGTCGTGACCTATTTGGAACCGGGCCGCACGAGTGGCAGGCCAAAGCGCACGTGTGTGCACACAGCTCAACTTAACGCAAGTCAAGCTGCATGTGCATGCGTGCTGGCCCACAGTTCATGCAAGTCGAGCTGTGTGAGTGCGCATGTGTGTGCCGGCCCGCTGTTCACGCGGCCCAGTTGCCATCTTCCCTTCTCCAGGCCGCCAAGTTGCAAAGGTTGGCAGCCGCTACATTAGCTGGTCTCATTTTCTTTATCTCTTTGCTGCCTCCTACTGGCCATCTGGATGTTTTGCAACCCAAAGTGCTTAGTTCTAAAAACAGCATATTGAATTTTTTGGGAGAGGAGTGTAAGAATGGGTACAATTATTGTTGTTATTATTTGCTTTCCCCAAAGCCGCATTGTAGAGGCACAAGCAGATAAGTTGAAGAGCTCAGAATCCATTCATACCAGCCTTGAGATGTTCAAAATCGCGGCCTATCCTTCTGACTCTGTCTCTTTAAAAAAAGCTGGGGGTGGAGAGAGAGAGAGAGGAAGAAAGAAAAAGAGAGATTTTTTAAAAAATGGGTGTCGAAATCAATACAAACCAATAATAACTTCACATTTACGGAGCACCCTGAATGGCTCTCCAAAATATTGAGACACTTCCAAGTACATTTTAGCTGAGCTGATATTTATCAAAAGTCATTTGCCCCCCCAAGAGATGCTGCCTTTCATTGTACCGCTGTCACAAGTGACCACGATGTATGACAGACAATTACAACATCTGTCATTAGCAACCTTATAATCAACACCATTATTCAACGATTGGTGCAATAAACTGACTCCTGTTACTGTTTATCAGATATCAAGTCAGTTCTGGCTATTTTCACATTTCTCTGTCTCTAGCCAACTCCCGTCATCCCACGCACAGTATGGGGCAGCCGCTGCCTTTTAATAGGCAGTCTGAAACAAGCCCCATTTTCACATCTCTTACAGACTGCAGAGGCGAAGAAAAAGCAACCAATTATATGTATATATTGTGCCTTCCCCTCTGAGTGTTTTGGGGTGTGTGTGTGTGTGTGTACCTCTCTCTGTGCAGTCTCTTAAAACCTCTCACGGGCAAGGGGAGGAGAGAAAATAGCAGCTTTTACTACCAGAGATAAGAGTCTTTCTATTTAGTCTTCAGCGTGAAGAAGAAGAAAAAAATGTCTCCTGTTTAAATATTCATGTAAGGAGTGAATAAAATGTTGATATACGGGATTAGTCACAGTCTCTGCAACATGGCACAGGTTTGCTCGGAAGGATAGAGAAGGAAAAAGCATCCACTCATTTAGAACCTCCTCTCCAGCAGAAATGATGAATGGTAGAACAATAAATTCATTTAAAAAAAAAAGATGGGAGGGAGGAGGGGTGTTCTTTTACTAGTTTATGAAAAAGCAGATACCAGCTAACTTTTTTTTTCTTTCCTTTTAAAGCTGAGGGAAGAGTTCTAGGAGTCCCCTGAAGCAATTTATAAATCAAAAGCCAAGCCAAGCCAAGTGCTTTGAATTATTTTTGCTGAGGTTCACGCTTCAAAAAACAAACATCTCAATTTAGGGGAAGGTTTCTCTTGTTCAGATCACTGATGTTAGAGAGCTGGCTAGAGAGCAGTTGCCCGGGGATTGCATGAATCAAAGATACCAACTTGGCAATTGTAAGGGATTTTCTGTATCTCTATTTATTCAGGGTAAGCATCAAAGAAGGAGTATGTCAGAGGTGTTCAATCTTGGCGATGTGAAGACATGTGGACTTCAATTCCCAGTATTCTGGGAGTTGGCTGGGGAATTCTGGGAGTTGAAGTCCACAAGTCTTAATATTGCCAACATTGGGAATTCCTGGTCTCTTCTTTGAAAGAAGCTTCGTGGCGAAGGTTGTTGAGAGTGTGGTCGCACAACAGTTTCCCCAGTACTTGGAGGAATCATCATACCTAGATCCATTCCAGTCGGGTTTCAGGGCCGGGCACAGCACGGAAACGGCATTGGTCGCATTGGCTGATGATCTCTGGAGGGCTCGGGACAGGGGTTGTTCCTCTGTCCTGGTCCTATTAGACCTCTCAGCGGCTTTTGATACCATCGACCATGGTATCATGCTGCACCGGCTGGAAGAGTTAGGGATAGGGGGCACCGTTTCTCGTTGGTTCTCCTTTCTCTCCAACCGGTCGCAGTTTGTATTGGCAGGGGGGCAGAGGTCGTCCTCGAGGCCTCTTACATATGGAGTGCCCCAGGGGTCGATTCTCTCGCCCCTTCTGTTCAACATCTATGTGAAGCCGCTGGGTGAGATCATCCGTGGCTTTGGGGTGAAGTACCATCAGTACGCTGATGATACACAGCTGTACATTTCCACCCCAGGCCACCCCAATGATGCCCTTGAAGTGATGTCCCGGTGCCTGGAAGCTGTGCGGATCTGGATGGGGAGAAACCAACTCAGGCTCAACCCTTCCAAGACGGAGTGGCTGTGGTTCCCAGTGTCTCGATATAGTCAGATGATTCCATCTCTGACTATCGGGGGCGAGTCTCTAGCCCCCGCCGAAAGGGCTCGCAATCTGGGTGTCCTCCTGGATCCACAGCTGTCCTTAGAGGACCATCTGACAGCTGTGACCAGGGCGGCCTTTTTCAGGTCCGCCTGATACGCCAGTTGCGGCCCTTTCTGGATCGGGATTCCCTGTGCACAGTCACCCATGCCCTAGTCATGTCGCGTCTGGACTATTGTAATGCTCTCTACATGGGGCTCCCCATGAAGAGCACCAGGAGGCTCCAACTGATCCAGAATGCAGCCGCGCGGGTGGTTTCAGGGGCTAATTGGCGCTTCCATATAACACCCCTCCTGCGCGAGCTGCACTGGCTTCCGGTGGTCTACCGGGTGCGCTTCAAGGTGCTTGTTACTACCTTTAAAGCGCTCCATGGCATTGGACCTAGGTATCTCCGAGACCGCCTGCTGCCACAAACTGCCTCCCATCAACCAGTGCACTCCCACAGAGAGGGCCTCCTCGGGGTGCCATCAGCCAAGCAGTGTAGGCTGGTGACACCCAGGGGGAGGGCCTTCTCTGTGGGAGCACCCACCCTCTGGAATCAGCTCCCTCCAGACTTAAGAACCATTCACGATCTGTCCACCTTCCGCCGTGCCCTCAAGACGTATTATTTTTATCAAGCCGGGCTGGCGTGAAAAAGTTTTTGGGGGTTTTAAGATTTTACCAAATTTTAATTGTATTAAATCAGGGCCACATCGAATATTTTCTTTTAAATGTATATATATTTTAATGTTTATATAGTGTTTTTACTTGGCTGTTCACCGCCCTGAGTCCCCTGGAGAAGGGCGGTATATAAATTTAATTAAACTAAACTAAACTAAACTAAACTATGGTCTGGACTGCAAGAAAAGCAGAAAACTCTCTTTGGTGCCATCTAGAGGTTGTATAGGATTTTGCAGACCAGACTTAGTAACTTTAACATTAGCCACAGAATCCTTTATGTCAGAAGCCCCCAACAGGGACCGGTTCCGTGGAGAGAGATTTTTCCACGGACCAGAGGGGGCATAGTTTCCCATGTTGCCTGCATCCTGCGAATGGGGCTTTGCTTGTTTGCTCGGTCCAGTTTCTGGCATGCTGTGGACCAGAGGTTCTGGATTCCTTTACTGCCAGTTTGCTCAGGGATGCGCCTCGTGGGCACACGCACATCGCACAGCTGCACGCGCATGTGCAGTACTTTAAAAAAACCAAGATGGCGGTGCCTATGGTGCCGCCAAGAGAACTGGCTCGGGGACGTGGCAGGCCTGGGTCGCTGCCGGTTCCAGTGATCCAGGCCACCAAGTTACTACTGGTTCTATAGAACCGGTCCGAACTGGGAGGAACCCACCTCTGCTGTGGACCAGTGCCGGTCCATGGATGGGGTTGGGGACCCTTGCTTTATGTCATTTATTTATTTATCCATGAATAATTGACACCCAATTTAAATGTACACCTACCTTACAAAATGAAACTTTGGGTGATGCACAACCATAAAAATTGATTATACCCCTCCATCAATCATCCTCCTCCTCTTTTAACAACCCTATAATCCCTTGCGGGGTGGATTCAGGGCAGCTGAATGGAGCTGAGTGTTTACTGGCCAGATGCCTTTCCTGTCGCCAGTGCGGAGTTTTGTTCAGCAGATATATTCCCAGCTTGCCCAGAAAGAAATATCTGCCTCTACCTAGAATCAAACTCACAGCCTCCTGATTATGAGGCGAGAGCTCCACTTCTAGGCCATCGCACCACTCTTATACCCCTCTATCAACGACAAGGGGAAAAAAATCACACAGTCAGGACATAACAATGCATATTTCAAGATCCAATCTGGGTCGATCACCGGGACCAGAGGTTTAGTCTTCTGAGCTTTCAGACTCAGGCTGGAGCCTATCCTCAGGGAACTACTCTCTACTAGAATATGTGCTTTGGGATATTCTATATGTCGTATTTATGTGATGCCTTCCTATTGGTTGAATGAAGGGGTGAAATCCAGCAGGTTCAAGAGAACCGGTAGCAGAAATTTTGAGTAGTTTGGAGATTCGGCAAATACCACCTATGGCTGGCCCCAGAGTGGGGTGGGAATGGAGATTTTACAGTATCCTTCCCCCACCAAGCCACGCCCGCCAAGCCACACCATACCCACCAAGCCACTCCCACAAAACCGGTAGTAAAAAAAATATGGATTTCACCACTGGTTGAATGGTCTATTGATGGCCGACAATTGGCTGTTGTTCCTTGTGCTACCAAGTCCTCGGCTTCTAAGTACCTGATAAGCTGGTGGTAAATCAGCACTCTGACTATTGACTGTTCCTCCAGCTTCAATCATTTCCCAAGTGCCGAGGTGGCGCAGTGGTTAAAGTGCAGCACTGCAGGCTACTTCAGCTGACTGCTAGTTCAGCAGTTCAGCTGTTCAAATCTCACTGACTCATTTTGCCTTCCATCCTTCTGAGGTCGGCAAAATGAGGACCCAGATTGTTGGGGGCAATATGCTGAACTCTGTAAACCACTTAGAGAGGGTTGTGGTGCAGTCGGTTGCTGGTCCCTAGGAGCCGCCATCTTTTTTTCAGAATTTCTGGGCTTCTTTTTCTTCCTGCGCATGCACGGAAGCAAAAAATCGCCAAAATCGCACGTGAGCGGGCATCCCCTCACGAGATTTCAGTGCGATTTTGCTTCCGCGCATGCATGGAAGCAAAATCGCATGAGGGGGCACATGCACGCATGAAATGTGATGCACACGCAGCGCACCGGTAGCAAGGTAAGAGAGCAACCCGCCCCTGATGCACATGTGTACTGGCAAGCTGGTCTTCACAAGTGCCAGAGCACTGGAAAATGCCCAAAAAATGGCCAAAAAAATGGCCAAAAGCAGAACGTTTGGGGGTCTTTTTCAGGCCATTTTCTGGGCCATTTTCCGGGCTGGTTTTGGCCTGAAAAACAGTCGAAAAACAGCCCAAAAAACAGCCTGAAAATGGCCCGAAAAATGGCCAAAACCAGGCCATTTTCAGGCCCCTGAAAACGGCCCAGAAAACGGCCTGAAAATGGCCCGAAAAACATCCAAAAATGGCCAAAACACAAGCATGCGCGCCAGGGGCGGGTTCCTAATTTTTTTACTACCACTCTGGGCGTGGCTTATTTTGTGGGTGTGGCTTGCCAGCCATGTGACCGGGTGGGCATGGCTTCTCGGACTGCTGAAGGGAGGGGAACTGAGATAGGTCCTGCTGCCCATTTCCCCTCCCCTCAGCAGCTCGAGAAGCCTCAAACATGCAAAAATGCCTAGGATCATCTCTGCGTGTTCGTGGCTTCTCGGACTGCTGAAGGGAGGGGAATGGAGATAGCTCCTGCCGCCCATTCTTTCAGCATCTCACACGCTCCCTCAGGCATCATCCCCTGCTTGGACTCACTGTGGGGTAGGAAGGCAGCGCATGAGCAGTGCCGGAAACTCGGCTTCTGGGCATGCGCAGAAGAATTTTTTTAAAAAAAATAATTTTTTTAAAAAAAATGGTGACACCCAGGCACCGGCAACCGACCGCACCGGTACTGTGACATCACCAGTGGGCCGCTACTGGTGCTATAGAGTGGACCACACTGGTAGGAACCCACCACTGATGCACGCGCCAGCCAGCTGGTCTTAGGGTTTCTGGCACACAAATGCACGGGTGTTCCGGTGCCAAAAAGGTTCGCCATCACTGTTTTATACATTAGATTATCATGACGTCCCTCAAAAAAAAAAAGGCTTCAGCCAACTTAGCCACTATATCAAACTGGTTCAATTTTAGTGCTGATTGCTCCTGGTAGAAATCCATTTGAAGGGCTTTTTAGAAAATGCATCTTGATTAGTTTTTTTTTATATATATCATGAAAAGGATACCCAATCGTATTAATACTGTAATAAAAAAATATTTTTGAGGAACATTTGAGATTATTTCTAAATATCTGACATTTGTAGAAATAGCCATTCTGCTATGTACACACAAAGACAACAAAAACAAGAATTTGTTTAGATGCTGCAGTGAATTGATACCATGTAAAAAAGCAATCAGTGCTTTTTCTATGATTTCTGAAAGGAAATTAAGACCTTTATGTGTCTGAATATGTCACTGTTACGTTTTAATAGGCTAATACCAATTTTTAACCGCATAACATGTTCCCATTTCTGGATGCAAGTATAACTTTTAAGCATATCTACTTTACTGTTAGAGAGCAAAACTTACAAATCACTGTATATTTAATATGTAGGGTTTCTTTTTTGAATGGCAAATAACTTCAGTTGGAGTGTTTGATAACTATTGGGGGATGTGGGTGGGCCTCTCTGAATCCATGAGCTTATCATCTATGCACCAGTAAATGTGGGTCAGTTGCCAGGAACCAAAATGTCATGTGATTGTGTGTGTGGGGGGGGCTTGCCATTGAATTTTGGAACTGGGTTGTAATTAGCTTTTGGGGGGGCTGGTCGTAAGTTGAGGATTATCTGTATTTATTTCAACACTTGATTTAGTGTTTGACAGGTATCCCAATTTTGATATCAATTCGATATATCAAAGAATGTTGTGGTTAATATGCAACGGTGTTCCAGTTTGTCACTGATGCAAGAATCTGGACACATTAGTCCAATTTTGTGTGTGTGTCGAAGAAATTTTTCAAGGACACTTCTGGAAAAAAGAAAGCCAGATATATTTTGTGGATGCAGGAGAAAATTGTAGTGCATTTCATTGTTTTATTTGTCCGTGAATGACAGTGGTATAAAATAATGCTGTCAAAGAGTATTTTTGTGTCTGTGCTTTAGCAGAAGATTACATCTGGTCTGGGGGAAAAAAAGATCCTTTTCGAAACCATTTATTTTAAAAGAATGTGTCATTCCTGAGGATGTTCTGACAGGCTTTCTGATAGTACTTAGTAGTAATACTTAGACTTATATACTGCTTCATAGTGCTTTACAGCCCACTCTAACCGGTTTACAAAGTCAGCCTCTTGCCTCCAACAATCTGGGTCCTCATTTTACCCACCTCGGAAGGATGGAAGGCTGAGTCAACCTTGAGCCTGGTGAGATTCGAACTGCCAAATTGCAGTCAGCAGGCAGTCAGCAGAAGTAGCCTGCAGTACTGCACTCTAACCACTGCACCATCACAGCTCTGATGTTATTTTATGGGTGAGTGATATACAGGGAAACAGACAAGGACAGTTCCTCTTTTTCCATGCTGCACCAACCCAGCTCCTGAATTTTGCAGCAAGACCAGAACAGATGCCAACTGTAGATCTCCTTACAGCCACAGAGTCAGCCATCAGGAACAATAAACTGGCAGAACCAGAGGCAGAATAATTAAGGATGAAGGTATTTGCAGACTTCTCCTGAAGACAGATGGCTACAATGTCTAAGATGGACACTTTTCTGAAGGACCCAAAGGTGCTTTTTCAAGAGGCAATTGGACATACAAAGAGCGGTTGCAGGAACTGAGCTTGGCCAGTCTGGCGAAGAGAAGGACCAGGGGTGACATGATATCAGTGTTCCAATACTTGAGGGGCTGCCACAGAGAGGAGGGGGTCAGGCTGTTCTCTATGGCACCAGAAAGCCAAACAAGGAATAACGGATGGAAGCTGACCAAGGAGAGATTCAACCTGGAAGTGAGGAGAAACTTTCTGACGGTGAGAGCGATCAACCAGCGGAACAGCTTGCCAGCAGAGGTCGTGAGAGCCCCAACACTTGCGACCTTCAAGAGGAGACTGGACTGCCATCTGTCTCAAATGGTGTAGGAACTCCTGCTTGAGCAAGGGGTTGGACTAGATGACCTACAAGGTCCCTTCCAACTCTAATAATACAATCTAAAAAAATCTAAATCTTTCCGGTTTTTCTTTGAAGACATTTAGCTTCTCATCCAAGAAGCTTCTTCAGCTCTGACTAGATGGTGGGGATTGGAAGGATTTATACTCCTTGCAGACAGCTGGTCATTTGCATTCTTTTAGCGAGTCGTTTAAGGTCACCTGGAGGTTTATCTGTGTCCTCAGGGTCACCTGAGTGGTGCAAATGGATAAGGAGCCTTTTTGGAACTGCTGAAAGGACTGTGTTCAAAGAAAAATTGGAAAGTCCACTTGTCTCTTGAGAAAGCACCTTTGGGACAACCATGACCTGGATGACTGAGAATCTCCATAGATATTTTCTGAATGACATTGCTACCTGTGAGACTGTGAAGAGAAAACTGACTAAGTTTCTTGGGTGAGAAATGAAATTTTTGTTCTTCTTCCTCAAGAAAATAAAAACTAGTCCAGTTGCCTTTTGAAAAAGCACTTTTGAGACAACTATGATCTGGATGACCGAGAATCTCCACAGACATTAAACCCAGCTTCTTATTTTAGGATGCTTTAGGGCTGTGATGGTGAACTTATGGCACGCACGCGGAACCATATCTGAGGCGTTGGGCTGTTTTTCCGAACTTCCGGTTTGCCCGTTGGGCTGTTTTTCGCCGTCCCCAGGCTTCAGGAGTCCGGAGGCTTCAGTGAGGCCTGTGCGCATGAGTGGGGGGGCAGTGTGGGAGGGTTGTGCGCATGAGTGGGGGGGCAGTGCAGGGGTTGTGTGCATACACGGTGGGAGGGCATGGGTGTGGGGACACGTGCACTAGTGCGTGCGCACACACCCTTTTGGCACGCGAGCCAAAAAAGGTTCACCGTCACTGCTTTAGGGAAAGGAAATTATCATAATTTGTTGCATAAAAATCAATTCCAGAAGCACACACAGATGACTGATTCAGCTGGATTCATAAACTTCTTTATAAACATAATAATATATATACAATACCACAGGTAGATTATTTCTTCAAATAAACACAAGCAGAATTTAGTTTCATTTCAGCAGAGCAGACAAGCACAGAGTGGGCTGAGAGTACAGAGTGGGCTGAGAGCAGAGTGGACCAGAGAACAGAGTTGGCTGAACCACGCCCAGCCTTAAGCTTAAATTTTCAGTTTCGATTCTCTGCACAGACTCAGAAGTGTTTAAGCTCCCATTGGCTGACTTAGTTGCTATGCCTATTCATTGGCTGACCTTGTTGACATTTATTTTGTTTATTTATTTATTTTGTTATTCTTATATGCCGCCCAACTCCCGAAGGACTCTCGCTCTCCCAGTCATGAATATCTTAACAGAAATTAATGGGATTTTGGATACTTACCAATATCAAAGAACCCCAAAGTTTAAATATTTCCTCACACTCATCTATGTTCTTCCCCAAAGTAAATGGGAGGAATGAATGAGGGCCTTGGTGGTTAAGCAATGATCCACATACAATAAAGGTAGTCCTCGACTTATAAAAGTTCATTTAGTGACCATTCAAAGTGGCAACGGCACTGAAAAAAGTGACTTTAGACCATTTTCACACTTACGACCGTTGCAGCATTCCCATGGCCACGTGATCAGGGATGAAATGCTACTGGTTCGGGCGTACCGGTAGTGGCGGCCGCCGGTGGTTCAGAGAACCGGTAGCGGCGGCAGAGCGAGGCTCTGCCCACCCGCCCGGACTTTGCCATTTTATTTTTTTAACCCTCTGCGCATGCGCAAAGCCTCCTGCGCATGCGGAGGGGGTGAAAAAGCGCATGTGACGGTGGTGCACACGTGGACTTCTGAACCGGTAGGGAAGGTAAGTAGATTTCACCGCTGCTTGACGTGATCCAAATTCTGACCTTTGGCAACTGACTATTATTTATGATGGTTGCAGAGTCCCAGGGTCAGGTGATCACCTTTGTGACCTTCTGACAAGCAAAGTCAAGGGGGGGAAGCCTGATTCACTTAACAACCATGTTACTAACTTAACTGCAGTGATTCACTTAAGAACGGTGGGAGGAAAGATCATGAAATGGGGCAGAACTTGCTTAACAACTGTCTCGCTTAGCAATGGAAATTTTAGACACGATTGCGGTTGTAAGTTTATGACTACCTGTATGAGACTCTATATTGCGCACGCACGCACGCACACACGTTCACACCAGTGGTGGGTTTCATATTTTTTTACTGCCAGTTCTGTGGACATGGCTTGGTGGGCTTGGTGTGGCTTGGTGGGCATGGCAGGGGAAGGATACTGTAAAATCTCCATTCCCTCCCCACTCCAGGGGAAGGATACTGCAAAATCCCCATTTCTTCCTGATCAGCTGGGACTCGGGAGGCAGAGAATAGATGGGGGCGGGGGCAGTCAGAGGTGGTATTTACCGGTTCTCCGAACGACTCAAAATTTCCGCTACCGGTTCTCCAGAACTGGTCAGAACCTGCTGAAACCCACCTCTGGTTCACACAGAGAGATAGCCACAAACATATGCACAGAGAGTCTTTTAAGCATTTATAATGCTTAAGATTATTCAAATGCTGTCCCAGATGTTCTGAAGCAGGGATATTGTACTTGAGATATTCAAAGTGTCCATGATCATCAACTTCGTGACTCAAATTTGCCGGAGTTTCTTTTTTTTGAAGGTTTAAGGAGCATGATGGATGCCTTAAAGCTTACAAAAATTGAAGGCACCTGTTGTATTCCTTAAAATTGTCTCTGTCCTGTTCACTTTTGAAGCGCAGCCCTTAAAATGCCATGTTCTTCAGTCAATGGAATGTGTGTATCCATGTTTCTGAAGGCTACAATCAGGGGCGGGTTCCTAATTCTTTTACTACTACTCTGTGGGCGTGGCTTATTTTGTGGGTGTGGCTTGCCAGCCATGTGACCGGGTAGGCGTGGCTTCTCGGACTGCTGAAGAGAGGGGAATGGGGATAGCTCCTGCCACCCGTTCTTTCAGGGTCTCACGCGCTCCCTCAGCCATCCTCCCCTGCTTGGACTCACTGGGATAGGAAGGCAGCGCATGCGCAGTGCCGGAAGCTCGGCTTCTGGGCATGCGCAGAAGAAAATTTTTTAAAAAATGTAAACAATTTTTTTAAAAAAAATGGTGGAGCCCAGGCACTGGCAACCGACCGCACCGGTACTGTGATGTCACCAGCGGGCCGCTACCGGTGCTATAGAGTGGACCGCACTGGTAGGAACCCACCACTGGCTACAATGTGGACTTATATTAGGTCTGCCTAAGACGTCAATTCCTAGGGGTAGAAGGGGTCAATTCCTGGGGTAGAAATTGTTCAAATAATGCACTGTGCACCAAGACAACTAGACACAAGAACAGTTTTTCCCCGAACGCCATCACTCTGCTAAACAAATAATTCCCTCACCATTGTCAAACTATTCACTAAGGCTGCATTACTATTACTATTAGTCTTCTCATCGTTACTATCACCCATCTCCTCCCACTTATGACTGTATGACTGTAACTTGTTGCTTGTATCCTTACAATTTATATTAATATTGATTGTTTCCTGATTGCTTATTTGTACCCTATGACAATCATTAAGTGTTTTTTACCTCATGATTCTTGACAAATGTACCTTTTCTTTTATGTACACTGAGAGCATATGCACCAAAGACAAATTCCTTGTGTGTCCAATCACACTTGGCCAATAAAGAATTCTATTCTATTCTATTCTATTCTATTCTATTCTATTCTATTCTATTCTATTCTATTCTATTCTATTCTATTCTATTCTAAATCACAAACAAAAACCCTCCCAAAGTTGAACTTAACTATGGTTAGCAAGTTGTATAACTACAGCTGCGAGGTCTTTCATTCACCTGCTCAAGTGTATTCTGCCAAGTCATGTGATCTGGGCCATTTCCCCATGAAGAACAAGAAGCAATGGATGGAAACTAATCAAAGAGGGAACCAACCTAGAACTGAGGAGAAATTTCCAGATTGGGGGGGGGGTGACCAGAGGTGGGTTCCTGCCTGTTTTTGCCGGTGCGGTTAATAGCTGTTGTTCGGCGCAGAGCCGAAGACGCTGCTGCCGTTCACGGCGCGGGAGCTTTCCCTGGGCGCTTTCCCCGCCCGCATGGATGTCGCCAATTGCGTTCTTTTGCCCTCTGCGCATGCAGAACGCTTTGCGCATGCGCAGAGGGCAAAAGAACGCAAACAGCGGCATCCATGCGGGCGGCGGCAGCGCCCGGGGAAAGCCCCCGCGCCGTAACAGCAGCAGCGTCTTCGGCTCTGCGCCGAACAACAGCTATTAACCGCACCGGCAGGAACCCACCTCTGGGGTCGACAATTAATCAGTGGAAGGGCTTGCCTTCAGAAGTTGTGGCTGCTCCATCACAGAAATGGCAGAGGGTTTCCTGCTTGAGCAAGGGGTTGGACCTGAAGACCTTCCAACTCTGTTATTCTGTTATTATGAATTTTATTTGCACTGTGTAGTGGTTTACTAGAAAATATTTATTGGTTTTGCCAAATGGTTTTCTTGACAACAAGAAAATAGTTGGCCCTTGTCTTCTTCCAGTATGACTTAAAAAACAACAACACTTTGCAGTCTACTTTCCTGTCCCTGATAGTGGCTCATCCAGATACTAACCAGGCCTGACACTACTTAGCTTGTTCTATATCAGCCAAGTTTATTTATTTATTTATTTTATTTGTCGAACATGTACTAGATAACAGGTATAAGTATAAACATGGACATGAACAAGGAATGAGTTCAAGTAAATGGGGACAGTAGGACAGGGACGGGAGGCACGATGGTGCGCTTATGCATGCCCCCTTTTACGGACCTCTTAGCAATGGGGTGCGGTCCACGGTAGACAGTTTAAGGTTGAAGCTGAACCTCAGCTGTAGCTGGTACTGTTATTACTATTATACAATTTTACATTTATCTTTACAAACGTCCCTCAAGGCAGCTGACAATCAATACAGAAATTAAATTGAAGTAAAAACATCAGTAGAATAATATTCAATATACTACAGAATGCCTCTATATTCCACATTACATTTTACTGAAGTGGTGCAGTGGTTAAATGCTGCTACTGCAGGCTGACTGCTAGTTCAGCAGTTCAGCTGTTCAAATCTCACTAGGCTCAAGGTTGACTCAGCCTTCCATCCTTCTGAGGTTGGTAAAATGAGGACCCAGATTGTTGGGGGCAATATGCTGAACTCTGTAAACCGCTTAGAGAGGGCTGTAAAGCACTATGAAGCGGTATATAAGTAAAGTGCTATTGCTATTGCTACTTATTTATTTAGAAACTTTATAGGCCACCCAGCTCAAACAATGTGATTCTGGACTCTGTGCAAAATCATGAAATAAAAATGCAAAAGACAAATGGTACATACCTGTGTAGCAAACTAAAGCAATTGAATGGCATTCAGGATTAAAATACAGTATATCTCACCAATTGGACACTACTGATTTTCAATACCAAAAAAAATTCTTCAGTGAAATATTTTGCATTTTTTGAATACCAGAATGCTTTTTGGTGCTTTCGCTCTGTCTCTTAATTTTTAGAGTTGAGAAAAGTGGGTTTGTTTGGGTTCCCTCCCCCCCCCCCAAAATCTTCAGATGCAGATTAACTTCAGGAATCAACACCTGCCTGACCATTTCTGATCTTGGAAGCTAAACAAGATTAGGCTAGATTAGTATTTGGATGGAGGATTTGGGAATATTAGATCAACAGGCGAGACTAAAGATTAAAAGAACCAGGGATGGAAATCGTAAAACATGCTTGCATTCAGAAGTTGTGGGTGCTCCATCACTGGAGGCTTTTAAGAAGAATCTCGACTTCTCTTCTTGTCTACCATTCCAGCCACCTGTCTGGAATAATGTAGATTCTCCTGCTTGATCAGGGGTTGGGCTAGAAGACCTCCAAGGTCCCTTCCAACTCTGTTTTTCTGTTCATCAGGTCACCAGGGGTAAACTCAGTTTGAAGCAGATTATTTTTAGAAAAGGAGATTTATGCATAGTTGTGTACAGTATGTTGCTGCTGGATAAATAATTACAAAGCCTAAATTACAAGCACGTTGAATTATTGCTTTATTTTATATTGGAGTAATCCAAAATTAATCTATACAGTACTGTAATAGAATGTCTTTCTTCCAGAATGTAGAGTGGTAATTTATTAACTACAAAACTATCATACTGATAACCATGAAATCAGTTTCCACAAATGTATTCTTTGTTTAGGTCAAGATAGTTGCTGTGCTAAACATTCCCCCCCACCCCAATTTTAGTATAGGTGCTACCTAAGTGAGCACATTTTTCCAATTAGTTGTACATGTGCAATATAAGGATCTAGCTCCCTCTAGTGTATTAAAACAAAAAGGTTAATATAGTAGTTAATCTGTTTATAAAATAGAACCCATGCTGGTTTGTGCAGTGTCGCAAAAATGGCATTGTCTTAAAAAATAGCACAAATTAGGTTGACGTGATTATTAAAAATGTAGTGATTGAAAACGGGGGGGGGGATTTCTATTTGAGATGTAGCAGCGTATCTTGGAGCAAATAAATGCTTTGAATCGAACTATAATATTCTCCAAATTAACCATGGTTTTATAGCAATTATTAAGAAATGTCTCATAAGAAATGTAGGCCTATGACCCAACAAGTCCACATTTCAAACAACAGCCCGCCAATTTACTGATTTGCGGACTCAGGTATCTTATATTCAAAATGAATCATATTGACTATTGAACACAAAGCTTCAGATATGAATAGAATTCTTGATTGGCCAAGTGTGATTGGACACACAAGGAATTTGTCTTAGGTGTATATGCTCTCAGTGTATATAAGGAGAATAAAATACATTCATCAAGAATAAAAAGGTACAACACTTAGTAATAGAGGTTACTAATAAGCTATCAAATTGTACTAGGAAACAAATAAAAACAATATAAATTGAAAGATACAAGCAACATGGTTATAGTAATAAGTGGGAAGAGATAGATACTAGTAAGGAAGAGAAGAATAATAGTAATACAGTCTTAGTAAATTATTTGACAGTGTTGTGGGAATTAGTTGTTAAGCAGAGTGATGGCATTTGGGGAAAAACTGTCCTTGTGTCTAGTTGTTCTGGTGTGCAGTGCCCTATAGTGTCGTTTTGAGGGTAAAAGTTGAAACAATTTGTGTCTAGGATGTATTTGTATTTGTATTTGTTTATTTGTCAAGCATATATGATTATAAGCGAAGTATAAACAGTAAAACATGATTGAATATATATGTAATAGTACAAGCATGAATAAGAGTAAAAGAGGTAAGAATATATGTGTACATTAGGACAGGAACGGTAGGCACGATTGTGCGCTTATGCACGCCCCTTACCGACCTCTTAGGAATGGGGTGAGGTCGATGGTAGATAATCTGAGGTTGAAGTTTTTGGGGTTTGGGGAAGAAACTACTGAGTCAGGTAAAGTGTTCCAGGCGTTGACAACTCTGTTGTTGAAGTCGAATTTTTTGCAATCAAGTCTGGAGCGGTTTACATTAAGTTTGTATCTATTGTGAGGGATGTGAGGGGTCTGTAGATATTTTCACAGCCCTCTTTTTAACTTGTGCAGTATACAGTATATATATGTATATACTTTATATATAAATACACTGTATAATATAAAATATAACATAAATATAATATATAAATATATATATATATATATAGTATATATATATATAGTGTATATATATATATATAGTGTATATATATATATATATGTGTGTGTGTGTGTGTGTGTGTGTGTGTGTATGTATGTATGTATGTATGTATGTATATTCATATACATGATATCATGATTCATATAACTGTTCGGTCCTTTGAGAGTTGTCACACAATTTTCTACCCTGAAGTGATTAATCTCTCTTGTCTTCTAGTAATTAATATAGTGATGTAGCATATTCTGCTTGCCCAACCTTTAAAGCTGAATGATTTTTAACTTGTATTATTATGACTGATGTTTTGATTGGATTTGGCATTTTTGTCCTCCTCTTGAATCCTTCTATATGAACAGAAAAACAGCATCTAATTTAAGTAAATAATGAAATAAGCATGACTTGTGATATCAGGAACAAGCTGTGCCTTTCTAATCGTCATAACCTCCCTCTGATTGCTTTACTCTGTGACAAATGAAGGCAAAACCTTTGCCGTTGTAACGTGAATCCACAGGGAAAACCACACAACCTTTTCCTTGTGGAACCAACGCTGTGCAAATTTTATTTATATATTAAATTTGTTTCTCGCCACGAGGCCACTCCGGACGGCTTACAACATTAAAAGCAACAAAACCATAAAAAAAATAAATATTTCTGATAAATATGCAAATGCAAATTTGTAGTTAAAAGATGGGGACGGAGAGAGGAGGATGCACAGGGGCAGGTGAGATTTTAATGATTTAATAATATTAATTAATATTAATGGCGAGTTCGTTATTAGAATAAGATTTGGAGTCTGGTGGGGCTTTGGGAGTTGACGTCTCAACCTACATTAGAGAAAGCTCACCTAATAGAAAGTCATGCATTGTGTGTGTGTGTGTGTGTTTGTATAGGCGTGTGCGTTTGGCTGATCTGCATTTTCCATCTTTTAACTGCCTGTGCCAAGACTCTGGATTGTGCAAAGTGCTTTCACGTTGTGATGCCCACTGCCAAAAACACCCAGCTCTTGAAGGGTACTCTCCAGCTTTCACACAAAAGCTGGATGAGGCATTATGTGGGGTTGAAGAGGGTTACCATGGGAATAAGGAAATGTTCAAACCTGTCCAATGTGGCCTGTTGAAACAGGGCTGCTTCCGCGTGGAAGCCGTTTTCTTCAAGGTCAACTGTGGCTGACTGTATTTTCATCGTTCGGCCCTCATTTTACTGGATTGTTCATTCAGATGCTTCAGAAGCCATTTCATCAAACAAGCCTTGTGCTTTACGTTTAACATAAAAGTAATTTTCTCCGGTTCCTAGTCTAAAATTGAGATTGCATGGAAACAGCGATCATAATCATAGATGTTACAATCTGTTTTTCAAATCTTCTTGTGCGGGGCCTTTAAACCTAAAAATAAACAGTAACTGATTCAGCGAGGGTTTTTTTTCTTTCTTTCTTTCTTTAAGGAAATGTATAGTGGGATGCTGTTTCTTCTTTTTTTAGTAGCTGTTCTACAGTATATAATGAAATCATAAACTGAAAATTATAGCTTCATTCTAGTAAGTAAGGAGACTTATTCCAACAGATGGCATCAAAACACCGGTCTGAACTATATGATTGCTGATTGTTAATTACTTCTGTAAAACAATCCTTTTAAACAAAGTAATGCATTTTATCACACAGATTATAGTTCTAAACATTTGGGCATTTCAATGTATGTTAACATTTTCTCATTCAGAATAAGATTCCGCATTTGCATAATTATCAAATTAAAGAAGACTAACTGAATTGTTCCCAACAAAACTGAGAATCAAAGGAAATAATGCTTTATCATAGATATAAGGGACCGTAGTATGCATTTATGTCTGTGTATATCTGTGTTTGCGTCTCTCTCTCTCTCTCTCTCTCTCTCTCTCTCTCTCTCTCTCTCTCTCTCTCTCTCTGTATATGTACTGTATATGTATATATGTAGAGAGAGAGAAAGATTATCAAATTCATGTTTGATTTGTTAAATTTTAGGTCTTTTGCCTCAAGCTATAAAGATATGAAATGTTAATGTAATGTGGTACCACATTACCTGTAAGAGGTTTCCTTTAAAGATTGTAAACTTTAACAAACATCTAAATCTGCATAACATGTAAACCATTTCAGAATTAGGGATAGTGTGTTTTCTGAATTTGGGCCAGGGCTGGTTTTAAAGCACTTACCTTTGATGTACCCAGTTAGAAAATTAAAGGTCCTAACGTGATGAATATTTATTCCAAATGATTACAACACTGAATTTTAAAAGCCTACGTTAGTTATCATTTGTTTCGAACAGCATCAGATAAATCACAAATATACCTTTAAAATATGTAGGCTTTAATCTATGTTTATTATGCTGATGTTAGACAGGGCTTTTCTCTGTGTCTTTTATAAATACCTTATATTACATGGCATAATAAGATTGAAGAAGTTTTAAATATGTTTAGCAGATAGGAATCTTGACCAAAAAAAAGAAAGACTTGAATTCTTGATATGTGATAAATGATTTCTCTGAAACAGAGTTATAAGATGCAAGTATAATTACCTAGAATTCAAATAATAAAGCAACGGAATAAAATCTAAAATTTGAATACAAAACTAGCCTGATTTTTTTTTAAAGAGAATGTCCCTTCTCCTGTAATTTCAGACACTTAAACCAGATTTATAAAGCAGATTATGTGAAAAAATCTCCACCAAAGTATGAAATAAAGATCCACGGGGAACATGTTAGAACATAACATTTTTTTTAATGTATTTGAGGCCTCATTAAGAAAAAGAAAGAAAACAAGCAGTTGTGTCACTGGACTAGCAGTAACTTCTGGAAAAACTGCAAGCCACAATGAGCGATTAAGCATTTCTAACATTTGGAAGGGGAGGTTGTAAAAATAACACGGTTTGATTTCAGAAATTGTCCCCCTCTTCCCTGTAAGGCATGGAAAATGAAGAAATGTTTATCGGCTGCAAAATTAGGGAAAATCTGATTGCAGTTCCAATTTTTCCTGCACTGTGCGATCAACACAGAATCCTGTACACAGGGGTATCTTGTCTCTCTTTGTCTAGCCAAAATATATGTTTCCCGCCGAACATTTTTAGGATGGACTGAGGATCCCTCCTCCCAGCTGCAGACATGGGTTGTAAATTTGTGGGTTTTTCGGTAATATTTGCTTTGGTTCTGTATTCTTTGCAGGCCATTTCCAGGCTGGTCAAGGCAAATGTAAATACAAGATGCTGGTAATTTTCTTTGTCCTATCCTATCCAATCCTAGAATTCAGTGCACACGGGAGATGTTGACCTTCGTATCTTTGGCAAAGTGTAGCTGGAAAGCTACACAACAGCCATCATCTTGCAGTCTTCCTTTTCCACCTCCATGCTCCCCTGCTGTTTGGTGCACTGACTGCTGCTTGACATAGAAAGAAAACCCAACTGATATATTTATTCTCTGCCCCCACCTCCATCTTTACCTCTTCAGGAAGACATACGGGAAGGATAGCAATAGCCCTTAGACTTATATACCGCTTCATAGTGCTTTACAGCCCTCTCTAAGCGGTTTGCAGAGTTCAGCATATTGCCCCCAACAATCTGGGTCCTCATTTTACCCACCTCGGAAGGATGGAAGGCTGAGTCAACTTTGAGCCTGGTGAGATTTGAACTGCCGAACTGTAGCTAGCAGTCAGCTGAAGCAGCCTGCAGTGCTGCACTCTAAGCACTGTGCCACCTCGGCTCCTGGGTGCAGCCTGGGGCAGCTATAGAGGTAGACCTCAACCTGTATAGACCTTGGGCCAGAATTTTGGTCACTAAGCGAGGCGGTCATTAAATGAATAGCATCTGATTTTATCACCTTTTTGGCCACAGCTGTTAAGCAAAACACTGCAGTTGTTAAATGAATCACACATTTAAGTCGTTAAGCAAACCCCCTTTGACTTTGCTTACGGAAATTGGCTGGGAAAGTCCCAGATGGCGATCAGGGTGCTGTAAATTGTCATAAATGCATGCAAGTTGCCAAGCACCCAAATCTTGATCACATGACTGTGGGGATGCTGCAAGTGCTGTTGTAATGTTGAACTTCGCTAAACAAATGGATGTAAGTCGAGGACTACCTGTACTTATGCTATAGTGCAGTGATGGAGAACCTTTTCGGCACCGAGTGCCCAAACCGGAACGTGCGTGCGCACACTGGAACCCCGGAAAATTGCAGACCAGCTGGCCGGTGCGCATACGTGCACAAGCCACCTATTCTTCTGGTTTCCGGTGCGTGCATGCACACTGGCGAGCTGATCTTCAGATTTCCGGGGCTCCGGCAAGTGCAAAGATCAGCTGGCCAGCACGCACCAGAAGAAACCAGAAGAGCAGGTGGCGAAGATGTGTGTGCCCACAGAGAGGGCTCTGCGTGCCACCTCTGGCACGCGTGCCATAGGTTCACCATCCTGGCTATAGTGTCTGCCGTGGGACTTTGGGGTGGGTTCTTTGTCTGAATTCAGACATGCTCCTCAGCCAGAGGAGAACATCTGTTTGGTCTGTGGAAAGATTAACAACTTTCTTTGAATAGAATCAGGCAACTGACAAAATTTGAAACCAAATTTTCAACCCCATGTATTGAGAAGAGCTACCTAATGACCAATTTTCTTTGTCCTATCCAATCCCAGAATTCAGCATGCAAGGAAAATGTTGACCTTGGTATCTTTGGCAAAGTGTAGCTGAAAAGCTACACAACAGCCATCATCTTGCAGTCTTCCTTTTCCACCTCCATGCTCCCCCTCCATTGACCAAGGGATAATGGTTGCCATAGAACAGTGATGGCGGACCTTTTTTTCCTCAAGTGCCGAAATAGTGCACGCGCACGCTATCACACGCACGTGCGTGCCCACACCCATAATTCAAAGCCCCTCACTCTCCCCACCCCCCTGCGCATGCGTGAGTGACCCATCCCACTCCCCTGTTTCCCGACTTCCAGTGGGCCCGGTAGGCCCGTTTTTTCGCCCTCCCCAGGCTCCAGAGGCTTTTTTGGAGCTTGGGGAGGGCAAAAACGCTCCACTCCCGCCACCCTGGAGGCCCTCCAGAGGCCAAAATCGCCCTCCCAGAGCCTCTGTGCGAGCCAAAAATCAGCTGGCGGGCACGCACATGCGCACTGGAGCTGAGCTAGGGCAACGGCTCACGTGCCGGCAGATATGGCTCCGCGTGCCACCTGTGGCACCCGTGCCATAGGTTCGCCATCACTGCCATAGAAGATCTACTGAGTTTCATGTTTTGATTTTTTAAGATCCTTTTCCCATCATCATTATTTCTTGATTTTGTGTTAATGTCCCACCTGCCAAAAAAGAGAAGAAAATTAAATGAATATCCCCTTCTCTCCAAATGCATACAGCAAAAAAGATGAGAGAAAGAGAAATATATATATATATCAAAACTTACTATATTTAGATCTCTTTCCTGAATGTCACATTTGAAAAATTAAAATAATTAATCCTTTTTTTTAAACTAAAGATATATGAAGAAAAAAAACCCTGTAGAATTAGACCATAAGAGGAAAGAAGTAAAGATGTTTAGGTTGCTTATAATGTGTACTGATTTCTATTCAATAATATTGTTACATTTTAATTTTTTTAATTAAGTTAAATTTCAAACAGTTAAACAAGCATGTGGATGGGTTTCTGCACACATACACAGAGTTTGCAGTTGTTAAATTGTTTGACTGATCCTACTGTCTCATCTGTACAGATCTACCCAATCATATCAATTAATAAAACCAATATATTGCTGTGTTGCAGCTGTGCTAATGAAGCCTTACTACCACAGACCAAACTCCTACCCTCAAAACGATGCTATAGAGCACTGCACAGCAAGACAATTAGACACAAAAACAGTTTTTCCCAAACGCCATCACTCTGCTAAACAAATAATTTCCTCACCACTGTCAAACTATTCACTAAGTCTGCATTACTATTACAATTAATCTTATCGTTCCTATCACCTGTCTCCTCCCACTTATGACTGTGTGACTGTAACTTGTTGCCTGTATCCTTACAATTTATATTAATATTGATTGTTTCCTGATTGCTTATTTGTACCCTATGACAATCATTAAGTGTTGTACCTGATGATTCTTGATGAATGTATCTTTTCTTTTATGTACACTGAGAGCATATGCACCAAAGACAAATTCCTTGTGTGTCCAATCACACTTGGCCAATAAAGAATTCTATTCTATTCTATTCTATTCTATTCTATTCTATTCTATTCTATTCTATTCTATTCTATTCCATTCCATTCCATTCCATTCCATTCCATTCCATTCCATTCCATTCTATAAGCTGCACATATATGATTGGTGATACAATAAAACAGACATATTTACTTATTATTTATATGCTGCCCAACTTATTTAGAGGTAACTCTAGGTGGCTTAATTCAAGGTAAAAACAACAATATAAAATATTGAAATACTGAAAACATAAATATGAACATTACAATTAACATTAAACATAATACACATAAATATAAATATTAAACATATACTAAACATACACCCACTCTCTTGCTTAACTGGTAGAGGGAAAAAGGAGAAACATAAAATGAAATTCATGCAGAGTGTCCTAGGAGACATGTAAAAGTTGTGAGAAATTAGAGCCTTAGTTTGCTCATCTGTTATCTGTGTACTTTTCTGGCTTCTGTGTGTGGTTGTTTCTGTGCAACCCTGTTTATTTTGGTTTAGATAGGTTGTCTGAATTTTGAGCAGGATGCACCTGCCTGGGAGTCTAGTGCATTGGAAAGTTTTTCTAAACTTCATCAATTTGCCTTCTTTAAAAGAAGAGAATATTCATAGCTCAGGGTTGAACTGTGGGTAACATCATCAGTGCTTGAAGTGAGTGGGGTTTATCCTAACAATGATGACGTTACGTAGTTTGGTAATGAAACATCTGCAAGAAAAGAGAGCAACAAGGACCCCTTGTGTATTTGTTGTGCTTTGTTGGCATTCCCCCTCCCATGGCAACCATTGTATGATAATGTCCATGACATTCTTTCAAAATTGGAAAGATGTCCGCTAGTCTCACTAGGTTGGAGACCAATTTGGGGGTCAAGTCTATATTTTTCTTTTTCAGGACGGGGCAGTGCTGCCCTAGAAGAACAATCAATGAACAAAATATTAAAGAGCAGCACATTTTAATGTTCTAATCAAAGAAAGAAGATCCTTTAAAGTTACATTGCTCTCTGGATTTTGGCGCGCTCTTCCTACGCAACTCGTCCGGGTTCACATCAGTGGTGGGTTCTAAATAATTTTGCTGCCAGTTTGCGCGTGTGCTTGCAACACTTCTACTCATGCACAGAAGCATCCCGGGTGGGCGGGCGGAGCCTCCCGCCACCAGTGCTACTGGTTCTAAGAACTGGTCTGAACCGGGAGCAACCTACCACTGGTTCACATTCTAAACACACACACATACACATACACATATACATACACATACACATACACATACACATACACATACACATACACATACACATATACATATGTTTATATATATATAAACTATGACTGTATAATCATAGCCTGTTCCCAGTTGCAATCATTCCTGGTTTTTGAGGCTCTACTCAGGTCACTCATGCTCCGGGTCAGCTCTCGAATGTCTGCAGAAATGGTATGTGAGAATGACCTTGGTAGATAGTGGGGAAGAGATGCTGCCTAGGGAACAATCAGATAAGGGGAGGGGAAAGAACCCGCAATTGTGTAATGAGCAGAGAAAGAAATTCCGAAAGGATCCTCCTTCACTTATCAGGCTGTAAAAACAAACAGTGGAAGATTTATATTTTCAGACTTGCAAGATTATGTTAATGTAGCTCATCTCTGTTTCTAAGCCGAAGAGCCAGCACTGTCCGAAGACGTCTCTGTGGTCATGTGGCCGGCATGACTAAATGCCGAAGACGCACGGAACACTGTTACCTTCCCACCAAAGGTGGTCCCTATTTTTCTACTTGCATTTTTACATGCTTTCGAACTGCTAGGTTGGCAGAAGCTGGGACAAGTAACGGGAGCTCACCCCGTTACGCGGCGCTAGGGATTCGAACCGCCGAACTGCCAACCTTTCTGATTGACAAGCTCAGCGTCTTAGCCACTGAGCCACCACGTCCCCTTGTAAGCTCACTAGAACCTACTATTAATAGACTGGAATCTTGAATCTAGGCTGGTGACAATTTTTCATTTATTTCTTTCCATCTACTTATTGTGCAAGCTATCACATGTTCTTCTTAACCTTCATGTCTTCTGCAAAAAGAGGCTAAGGTTGCATCTTCTGTAGGAGGAACTTTTTGGAAATAATGCCATCTTTATGGAAAGTCATTAGAGTTATTTTAGGCACTAGGTCAGTATCTGGCTTATTCAGAAATGTCTTTGCTCTGTACAGATATTCTATATAAATCATATGGGGTTTGGGGTTTCCTGAATGAATGGAGTAATTTGTAGAAGGGTAAGAAAGGCAACGTTGGCCGAAATATGCAAGGACAGTTACCTGCAGTAGGCAAAATGAACTTAAACATTTAAATCCAGAGCTATGCGTTATCATTCAGAAACATTTTGGGCCCGTGATGGCAAACCTATGGCACGTGTGCCACAGCTGGCATGCAGAGCCCTCTCTGCAGGCACACAAGCCGTCGCCCAGCTCAGCACCCCTGCGCATGCGCGTGCACGCCAGCCAGTTGATTTTTGGGATGCACAGGGGGGTGGGGCGCATGCAGGAGACGTGCGCGTATGTGCGGTGTCGCATGCACATGCATGGGGCGAGAGATGCATGCACATGCATGGGGTTGCATGCTCATGTGTATACGTGTAGTCACACATGCATGTGTGGGGCGTGGGGCACCGGGGGGCAGCACCCCTCCACGGCCCATTTTTGGTCCCAGGAAGCTGCAGGGAGGCCTACTAGGCCCAAAACGGGGCATGGGTGGTCACGTGCGCATGCGTGGGGGGAGCGGGGAGTCGCATTGCAAGGGGCGCATTGCATTATGAGTGCCGGCACACGTGCGCGCTGTTGCACGTGCGCACGCGCGCTTTTGGCACACGACGACAAAAAGGTTAGCCATCACAGTCTTAGGCAGACATCTCCCTAATACACAGAATATAAGAAGAAGAGGAGCTACAGCACAATCAGATTTGCAGGCTTCTGTTATGACAGCCAGTCTCAGTAAAAGTCGTTTTTGCTACCCTGTAGAGCTGATTTCCTGGTCTAATCTACCTAGTGAGGCTAACAGCATCACAGTTTTCTTCACACTGTGTCACATGTGTTAGAAACACAGTTCCTAAAATGCTCAGCACATCTAGAGGCTGTTAATTTGCAACACAGTCTTGCTCGCCCAGTCCCTTGGGCTAAAAGAGGATGGTTTCACCAAGTTTCTGTTTGCACTGCAACTCAAACACAAAAGTAAGTGAGTGATCAGAATCTATTTGTTCAGAAACTGAACAAAAAATTCTATTTGTGCTCAAATATGAGTAGAATTCCATGGATGCTTCTTTATTCAACACAGGGAAGCTAAAAAAATTAGCAGATGGTCCAAAAGCCATGAAGATTTACAAATGCTCAAGAGATGGAGAACTGGAATATAGATTTAATTTAGGACTGATTTTATTATTTATTTATTTTTTATTTTTTTTACTTTATTCAAAGGAAGGTTAAAATATAAAATGTCAAAATATTTTAAAAAGAACAAAAAGTATTTTATTATTTGAGGCTACATTTCTTCTTTGGAGTGGGCTACTTTTTTCTAGACCTTTTTCAATTGATTAATTTTCTGTTTGTTTCTGTCATTATTTTGTAATCCACTTATTTTTGATTTTTAAAAGTTGAATAAAAAAACCTCCTAAGGTTAAGATTAAAACAAATATCAGAAAATCCTTGGGTTTATACATCCACAAAGGCTGTACCATTTAAAATTTGAGAGAAACCTCTCTTCAGTTTTTCTTAATGCGGTTACTAGGGACTTGCACAACTTCTAATTCTTGACAATAATGAATATTATTTAGAGTTAGAATTTTTTTAAAAAAAATACAATTAAATGTATTTCTTTTAAAATCAGTAACAATTTCAAAATAGCTCTACTGTACACCTAATATCTATGAGCATGTTTTGTTTATATGATATGAAAGTCTATAAGTTTAGCTTTATTTAGCTGAAATGCCCCTGATAAAGGCTCAACTGGCAATAATGGGGTTAATTGTAGTGTGTGTGTGTGTGGGGGGGGGGTTTCCAGTTGACAGTAAATCAGTAATAAATATGCAACAATTCAGTTCCATTTGCTGTCTCCAACATGCAAATGTGACTATCTTATATAATCCAATTATAAAAAGTCAGTGGCACTCTTTATGGCTGGATCTAAGGTTAGCATTTTTTTTTAAATTGTGTGCATTAAAAAACAACAACCCTTGTTTACTTTTTCTAAAAGCTATTTTTACGCACCTGCTTTTAAAAACAGAATTTGCAGTTGCCTTCACATTTTAATACATTTCCCCCTCTCGGTTTATTTCCTTATCTCTATAGAGCTATGACAGTCCACCTTAAAAACATATACCAGTCAAGTTATACAATCAAATAACGTTAGCGTGTTGTCACCTACAGGGCAATTTTAAAGTGCTAACATTTTAAATGCATTTTGGAACCTGTTTGGGGTAGGCGCTGTAAAAAGTCAGTAAAATGATAGAGGTATTCATTAGCCGAACGAGAGAACGTGCATTGGGACTGGGTATTCAAATTATTTTATGACAAGTGAAAGGGACAGTTGTTGTCAAAACACTTTTTAAAAGCAAAACAATTACGTAATTAGGAACAGGCCAAGAAAAGTGGGATTTGTTTTCCTTTATCCTTGCCCAAACCACGCTTCGCATAAATACATTGGAAAGATCTGTTGTGTCTGCTTGGCTTCTTTTTCTGGCAGCCATGAAAGATATGTGCTAATGTACAATGTGGGTGATCTGTCATTGTCCATTTCCTGTAGCAAAGGTTAAAGTCTACCTCCCACCAAGATCATTTTGCCAGGCATGGCAGCATTGGGGCTGAAATTGCATATTTGATTACCTCATCAAAAAACACTAATCCTGATGAGGTCTTCCTTTAGAGGAGGCCCATTGTTCGTAATAACTCAGTGGTTAGCCTGCTCTCAGATCTGAATTTGGGATATATATTCTCCTGGGCTAGTCAAGCAGAAATGATAAGTCCTAATGGAATTGCAGCTCAGAAGTTCAGGGATGTACTAGAAAGTGCCTAAACCATGTGAAGGGAAGGGGGAAAAAATAAAAAATAAAAAATAAAAGGAACCCCACCCCCAAGCTTAGTGACCTCTTTTCTAGCTAAGCCAAGTGAAATCAGATGCGTGCTTTTTCCACACAGATGAAAATGGATCGAGTCGTTCTTGAAAAATCTTGTCTTTTATTATTACGTTGCAATCATATATTAATTTTCATTTTCATTTGTTATGGTCATGGCTTTATCCGGGCTGATCCTCTTCTTATTTATCTTCTTGGAATGTCACACTAATCTGCAGCCCCCAAATAGTTACATATCCAGTTTTAAAATCTTCTTTGGTGACTTCTAGATTCTTCTGGAATTCCTCACTCCTGGAATTTCTAGAAATTCTAGCCCTGGCATCTAGAGGGCATCAGATTGGGGAAATATGATCTAGAAATCATGCAAATCTTGAGCTATAATAATGAAATATGAAATCATAACTGTGTTATTTCTTGCACAAGAGCCAGACAAAGGGAATCTCCTACTTTTGATACAACTAAGTTCAGTGCTACCTAGTGACTAAATTATTTTGTGACAGGTAGTGCTTTCATTTTGTTTAAATAAAGAAACAGGCCTTGGATTTATAAACATACAAGAGTTTCTGCGCAATAAACTCTCTCTAAATTGCCAAGGTTTCCGTATAACTCACCTGGCGCAAGTGATGATAGGAACAGTAACATTGCAATCACTGTTATAAAATGTGTTAAGCCGAAAATGAGTTTTTAGATATTATCATGCTGAATTAAGTGAACTCACTGGAAGGGCAGGGCAAGGAGAGGGTTTCCCCCCCCAATTTAATTTAATAAATAAAATAAGTGGAAAAACTATCTACGATCACTCGCCACAGCCAACTCGCTGCAGGACAACTCACCACGTGCAGGGGTGGGTTCCACTTACCTTCGCCACCGGTTCGCATCGCGACGTGCGTGCGTCCCCTCGTGCAATTTCACTTCCGTGCATGCTCAGAAGCAGGAATTAGCCCGAAACACAGCTGAGGAGCTCATCAGCTGTGCTTCGGGTGAAGAAATAAAGGTCGGCATTCACCCGCGGGTGGGTGGGCAGGCCCTTTCTCAAGCCGTGGAAGGGGAAAAAGATGGCAGTGCGCACGGAACGGCACCGACAGTGACATCACGAGAGGGTTGCTACCGGTTAGGGCGATCAGTCTGAACCGGGAGGAACCCACCCCTGACCACGTGACAACTCACCACGGGACAAGAGTGCCACTAATATTGAAGAAATAGTGGAATAGAATCATTAAAGGAAGAATGCCAAAGGAGGGACAAAATGAAATGTGAATTGCAAAAATTAAAATATTTTAAAAATTATTTTAAATAATTAAACTGAATTGTTGAATTGTCCCGCAGTGAGTTGGCTGTGGTGAGTTGGCTGTGATGAGTTGGCCATTGCAAGCTGACTGTGGCGAGTTCTCCCGTTCCGTCCTCAACGGCTCCTTTGATTGACTAGGTCTGATTGTAATACAGAGAGGAATCTCTCTCTCTTCTCTCTTCTCTCTCTCTCTCTCTCTCCCCCATCTACAGATCAGAGGTGATATTCAGCCGGTTCTGACCGGTTCTGGTGAACCGGTAGCGGAAATTTTGAGTAGTTCAGAGAACCGGCAAATACCAACTCTGGCTGGTCCAGCCCCCATCTATTCGCTGCCTCCCGAGTCTCAGCTGATCGGCTGGGTCTTCTTTTGTTGCCCTGCACAGGAGAATGGAGCTGGAAAGCAGGTTAGCGGGGTGGGGAGGAAATGGAGATTTTATAGTATCCTTCCCCTAGAGCGGGGTGGGAATGGAGATTTTGCAGTATCCTTCCCCCCAGGAGTGGGGAGGGAATGGGGATTTTGCAGTATCCTTCCCCTACCATGCCCACCAAGCCAAGCCAAGTCCACCAAGCCACGCCACACCCACCAAGCCATGCCTGCAGAACCGGTAGTAAAAAAATTTGAATCCTACCACTGCTAAAGAACAAGAATGGATGTATTTATGAGTTTCAAAGCATAGATGTGTGAATGGACATCTCTATGAGTTTTAAAGCATAGGTGTAGGAACAGAAGTTTCAATGAGTTTTCAAGTGTGTGAAGGTACATCAGCTCTTAGACCAAAAAGGATGATTCATCATTTATTTATGGATGCTAATAGAAACTAAATGACTAATACATGTTGTATCATATGGTGTAATATCTTGTGTGGACCAGAGCTTTATTTTCAAGGCTGGCAGGTTGGAATATTATTGTTACGATCCATAATATAAACATTTGGAATGGTAACAAAGCCCATTGTGCTTTAGAAGTGGCTTTTTAGATGTCCTTGCCAAAAGAATGAAGAGTTGCATTATGTAGGAGAAGGACAGACAGGGCCTGGGGGCAGAGTCAAGAGATGACTCAGCCTGGAGTGGTTACGTTCCCACAAGCAGTCCAAGTCCAACCCCTCTTGAATTCCATTAACTTCTTATCTAGCACCAATTTAATGCTGAGCATTAGTTGACTAGATTCTTGTGTATAGGTTTAATAATAAATTATATTAACTGGAGCTCAGAGGTGGGTTCCTCCCGGTTCGGACCGGTTCTATGGAACCGGTAGTAACTTGATAGCCTGGGTCGCTGAAACTGGCAGCGACCCAGGCCTGCCACACCCCCGAACCGGCTCTCTCGGCAGCGCCTATGGTGCCACCATCTTGTTTTTTGCTTCTGCACAAGCGCAGAAGCGGTTTTTTAGCGCTGTGCATGCACTGCCTGCAACGCGCAGTGCGCTCACGCGTCGCGTCAAGGAGCGAACCGGGAGCGAAGAAAACCAGAACCCACCCCTGCTGGAGCTTAAGGTGTAATTTGATTTATTGCATCTCCTTCTTACCCCCCCCCCCATTTTTTTCATAGCTCAAGGTGATTCACATTAAGGTCTCCCTTCTTTTTATTCCCTCCACAACAATAAGTCAAAATAGAATTATCAACCCTCATTCTTAATAAGTTTGATAAATATAAAAGCTCCATGGGTTTGTTTGTATTCGTGGCCAGTATTAAAATGGTTTATTATCTTCTTCTGGGATTTTTTGTTTGTTTGTTTATATCCCAGACTTGTCTAGAGTCAGGATTTTTGTGGGACACTCGTTCAAACACTAACCAAGCCCAATTTTGGCTTTTTCAAGATCAACAAGGTCACCTGAAAAAAATTAATAGAAAAACAGTGATTGGAAAGTATGCGCTTTAAACCTTTGAGTAATGCTACCACCTGGTCCTGAACTCTTGGGAAAATATTCGTTAGTTTAGAACAGGAGTGTCCAACCATGGCAGCTTTAAGGCTTGTGGACTGACTGGGGAATTCTGGGAGTTGAAGTCCATAAATATTAAAGTTATCAAGGTTGGACCAGTGGCGGGTTGCTGTCTTACTGGTGCCGGTGCGCTGCGCACGCATCTCCAAGTTTTGGGGGGGGCACGCTCGCTACGCGCACGCGCCCCCTTGCGCGATTTTGTTTTTGCACATGCGTGGAAGCAAAACCGCACCAAAATGTTGTGAGGCGACACGCGTGCGCATGAGATTTCGGCGTGATTTTGCTTCCACGCATGCGCAGAAGCAAAATCAGCCAAAAATTAACGAAAAAGAATGGCGACGCGCGCGGTGGACCGGCAGAGAGGGCTGCGGAGTGGTCGTGCACGAATTGCGCAATTGGCCGCTCCCTACCGGAGCTGCGCATTGGGCAGCTCCGGCAGGAACCCACCTCTGGGTTGGACATCCCAAGTTCAGAATGTAACTCTTCAGGGAAACATTATGAATGAAAGATTGATTTCCTGACACTTCCAAGTAAGCTCCCTGAAGGACCATTTGCAGAATAATGGAGTTAGAAGGGACCTTGGAGCTCTTCTAATCCAACCCCTTGCTCAAGCAGGAGAAAATTCTCTCCAGTGAAAGAAGTTATACAAACATATTAAAATAGCCTAAAGAAACATAAGAGGAAGTAAAATCAGGGAAGGTCATCTGCATTACCAATCAAGAAAGACCAAGCTGAAAATAGTTCCCCATTATACCAGAAGCCATTATAAGCTCAATACAGTACATTCATTTATTGTAAAAGTAACCCTTTGATTCCTTTCCCTCCCTCCCCCACAAGGGATAGCTGCTACTCATGAGCCCAGTTACTTTTGTTTTGATTTTTGTTTTTCTTGGCAGCTCCTCTCTTTTCACACCTTATCAAGAAGAGATCAAGGGGAATATATATACAAATTGGATTTCCTACGGCCTTGTTTTCTTGCCCACTCAAATTGTGCCTACCATGTTAGGGCGAAACGCTCATTTCTCTTGATAGCCTCTTCAGAAAAGAGGGGCCATTTTAGGAAGTTTAAAAAAGTCAAGACACTGACTGTGACGATGTAATCCTAATTTAGAATAGAATAACAGAGTTGGAAGGGACCTTGGAGGTCTTCTAGTCCAACCCCCTGCTTATGCAGGAAACCCTACACCACTTCAGACAGATGGTTATCCAATCTCTTCTTAAAAACTTCCAGTGTTGGAGCATTCACAACTTCTGAAGGCAAGCTGTTCCATTAATTAATTGTTCTAACTGTCAGGAAATTTCTCCTTAGTTCTAAGTTGCTTCTCTCCTTGATCAGTTTCCACCCATTGCTTCTTGTTCTATCCTCAGGTGCTTTGGAGAATAGCTTGACTCCCTTTTCTTTGTGGCAACCCCTGAGATATTGGAACATTGCTATCATGTCTCCCCTGGTCCTTCTTTTCATTAAACTAGACATACCCAGTTCCTGCAACCATTCTTCATATGTTTTATCCTCCAGTCCCCTAATCATCTTTGTTGCTCTTCTCTGCACTCTTTCCAGAGTCTCAACATCCTTTTTACATCGTAAAAAGTTCCTGGCCACCATCTTGATATCTCCAAAATGGTGCCAATGACTCTTCAATCACAGCCACCATCTCAATCTCTTTGATCCTGGCCCTGTTGGGAAAAGTTATGGTTTAGTATTAAAGCCTTTACTATAATGCATATTTTACCTTTATTATAATGCATATCAGACATTAATACAATTGAACGAGTCCAGAGATACTTCACGAGAAGAGTCCTCCACTCCTCTGCTCGCAACAGAATACCTTATGCCACCAGACTTGCAATTTTGGGATTAGACAATTTAGAACTTTGCCGTCTTTGGTCTGACCTAAGCGTAGTACATAAAATTATCTGCTACAATGTCCTACCTGTCAATGACTACTTCAGCAAAACCACAACAATACACGAGCATATAATAGATTCAAACTTATGGTAAACCACGCCAAACTTGACTGCAGAAAATACAACTTCAGCAACAGAGTTGTTAATGCCTGGAATGCACTACCTGACTCTGTGGTTTCTTCCCCAAAACCCCAAAACTTTACCCTTAAACTGTCTACTGTTGACCTCACCCCATTCCTAAGAGGTCTTTAAGGAGTGTGCATAAGCGCACCAGCGTGCCTACCGTCCCTGTCCTAATGTTCCCTTTTATTCGTATCCATTTCATGTATTCATAATTATGTTTATATTTATATCTGTTATCTAATACATGCCTGACCGGGGGGGGGGGGGGAACTTGCTTCATTTATGTCACAAATCCTTCTGTGTTTATTTAGAATTAAGCTCTCTGATCTACGATGTTATGTAATTAAAACATTAAACATTTCTGCTGTTTTTTTTACCAATTTTGAGAACCTTTGTTGCCAACTTGAAAATGTGAAGTTTAAGCAAAAGTTGGATGTTCTTCTACTACCATGCTACACCACTTATGGATTTATTTTTCTCCTTAACTCAGTACTTGGAGGCATATCTATCTACAGCACAGGGGCGGGTTGCTCTCTTACCTTGCTACTTGTGCGCTGTGCGCGCATCACCACGTTTTGTGTGTGCATGCGTGCACTATGCGCGTGCGCCCCTTTGCACAATTTTTCTTCCGTGCATGCACGGAAGCAAAATCGGGCCGATATCTAGCGATGAGACGTGTGCACGTGCGTGATTTTGGCAATTTTTTGCTTCCGCGCATGCGCAGAAGCGAAATCTTGCTGAAATCTCTCGCGCGCGTCCCCTCGTGAGATTTTGGTGCGATTTTGATTCCACGCATGCACGGAAGCAAAAAATCGCTGAAAAATTCACGAAAAAAGATGGCGGCTCCTAGGGACTGGTAATCGACTGCACCGGGTCGGTAACCTCTTGGTGACGTCACCAGCCCGCTGCTACTGGTGCGATAGAGTGGACCGCACCAGTAGGAACCCACCACTGCTACAGCAGTATCTTGATAGAAAAATCAGGTATACTGAGGAGAAAGCTTTAGAACATTTGCACTATCCATTGTTGTCTCTCTGTGCATTTAGCACCATTAATATTGTTACCCAAAGTATAAACATGACAGCTTCATTTTATCACCTTTAATTCTATAGGTGGAATGTATTTGCTATGCAAAGTTCCTTTAAAACATTTTTCTTTCCCCGCTAAAATCCATTTCTATGGAGTTGCTAGAATACATCCAGGTCTGAACCTGGAATTTTTTTTGTATTTTTAAAAACTCTCACTGAGAGGTTTCCTTTATTTTTTTATTGTAAAACCACTTTTGTGGACAGTGTTGTAAGCATTGTGGTGATTAGATATTTAGTCAACAAGTAGCAAATACTTCAGAAACCACTTAAAATATGTAACACAGGAAGGTTTGCTGGTCTTACTATAATTGAATATAGGTGGTGAGAGATAATTTTTTTAAAAAAGAAACTGTTCCATGTCTATCTTAATGGCATGTTCCTTTTTTTATTATTTCTTTATATCAAATATGCATTATGTTATATAGTTCTCCAGATCTTGATTTGCTCAATAAAAAAGAAACTTTAGCCTAAATTTTAAGCCATAACATGCTCAAAATCCTCAATATTTTTCATTCTTCAGTTGAAACAAAAACACGACTGATTTGAGTAGTAGAGTGATTTCTGTAGACAGGAAATAACTGTTTCTTTATGGTGTAATTTGAATACTCTTCAGAATGCCTATAAAATGTAAAAATATTCTTTTTATAATTTGTTGGGAAGAATTGAGAGAGAGAAGGAAGGATGGAGGGAGGGAGGGAAGGGGAGGGAGAGAGATAAGGGTGGGGAGAGAGAGGGGGGCATGGTTTTCTAATAGTGTGTGAATCAGCCAGCTTTAACAGATATTTTTCTGTCATGTACAGCCTGAAGGCTTATGCCTATCTGAGCTTTATTTGACAATTACCACTTGCCAGCATAATTAAATGATAATTTATAAATACAGCAAGAGCATTATGTAGGAGAGCAAATAGGAGCTTATCAGAGCTCTGAAAAAAACCTCAATGTGCCTCACTCACAATTTTCATCTCTTATCAGTGTTGTTAACTGCACCATCCCCCCCCCACTTTTTTTTTGTTTGCTAACTTATAGGCTGACTGCCTCAAGCTCTCTATGTTACTCCCTTTCCTCCCGTATTCCTTGCATAAATACCTTCCATCAGTTAATGCAAGCTTGCAATCAATATATAGGAAGGACCACTTTTATGCTGCCTTATCTGATGGGATGCAATTTTACGCCTAGCCATGGAAGTGAAATTTATACAATTGTTTTGGAGCTAAAGGTTATTTCCTCTGAAATGTAAGAAGTGCCCTTTACGAGAGTGTTCATGAAATCTCTCTCTCTCTCTCTCTCTCTCTCTCTCTCCCTCTCTCTCTCTCTCTGTGTGTGTGTGTGTGTGTGTGTGTGTGTGTGTGTGTGTGTGTGTGTGTGTGTGAGAGAGAGAGAGAGAGAGAGAGAGAGAGAGAGGGAGATTTTCAAAGGAAGAATGGGTTTAAAGGTTTAGATACAGAAGTGAGTACTCAGTTTTCCTAGTCACAGAAAAAATGTTTCATTCATACATTTTAAAAATGTCACTGTTTAGTCATAATACTCAGCAGACACTGTTTGCATGCTGAATGCTAAAAATTATCAAGGGGAGAATTCTACAGGGCTTCTGTCTTTTGTCCTGCCAACTTTTCTTTTCTAGGCCCTTAGACACACGTAAAGGTGTGTGTGTGTGTGTGTGTGTGTGTGTGTGTGTGTGTGTGTGTGTGTGTGTGTGTGTGTGTTCAGAAAAATACAACTGACAACTGTACTTTGTGGTGTGCAAAATTAATAGATTAATACGTTAAGCCAATGAACAAGGGAGGTTTAGGAATCTTGTATTTCAATGGAAACAAACTGAGAGAGAGAGAGAGAGAGAGAGAGAGAGAGAGAGAGAGAGAGAGAGAGAGAGGGAGGGAGGGAGAAGGAAAGAAAGAAAGAAAGAAAGAAAGAAAGAAAGAAAGAAAGAAAAAGAAGAAAGAAAAAGAAGAAAGAAAGAAAGAAAGAAAGAAAGAGGAAGGAAGGAAGGAAGGAAGGAAGAAAAAAAGAAAGAAAGAAAGAAAGAAAGAAAGAAAGAAAGAAAGAAAGAAAGAAAGAAAGATGAATGGGAGAGAGGGAGGAAGGAAGGAAGGAAAAAAAGGAGAAGGGAGGGAAAGAAAGAAGAAAGCCAGCCAGCCATGTATTTACAAAAATAAATCTACCAGAAAATGAAATAGGTTAAGGGAAAATAAAACACATTAATAGGCCACAATGATAGAATATCTATGATATTAAATATTTGTAGAAACTTCACTCTATGGGCATCTGATGGAGCAATATAAAGAATATAAAGTAATTAGTAATTTTATATATATATGAAGTAATTAGTATGTACACGTGATAAATATGAATGTTTGAGGAAATAATCATCCTATACTTTGAAATTCTTAGTTTTTCCAGCTGGAAAAAAATGTATAATTTAATTTCTCTAATTAAATTATTAAGGACTAAAAGAAAAGAAACATTAAAGAGTTCAAAAGTTTTAAGATGGCCTGTTCCTCAAATTATTCATGGTTATTTCTTGTACCTACTAATTATTTTTTAAGTCTCCATTTAGCACTCACTCAGAAATGATCTTTTATACTTGTATATTTAAAAATATAGTGCTATAGCCTTCCACATTTTTAAAGGGGAAAAAAAAAACCCAGACCAGTTTTTGCAGGAGGAAATAATTTGAAAGGGATAGATTAGTTTTAACCTTTTGAAACACAGCGCTTTTTGTAATCTTCAAACATTATTGAGGATAATGGAAGCCACCATCCTGATCCTCAAACATAGCACTTCCATTAAAATTTCCTGCTACCTCTTATTTTTTATATTAAAATACAAAGCTTAAAAGGTATTATCTTACTAAAGGTGGGGGGAGGACACAATTGTACAGATGATTTGATTGAATAAAGGAAAAAGCCGTACAGGCCTTTTAAGATCAAGAGTGTATTGATAGAAAGCTATCATTAGAAACAATTAATGCTCTCCAAGGAAAGAAATTGATTATGGACAGAGATGGACCCTAAGGAGAAGATCTGTCTTAATGCTTCAGGCCTTAAGGATTAGAGGGTTTGTTCACAGCATCTGCAATTTTAACCCCTTTTTAGAACATGGATTCTTGCAAAAATGGACCTCTTGCTGGTACGGGGTTTCTGTTACCTTACTTTGCGCATATGTTAAACTAGATAAAATAGTAGTTTTACAAGCTGGCAACACCGTACAGTACCCGCAGAGTGTCCAAATATTGTATTAGTAATGGGATATGATGATTTGCAGTAAATTATGGCATCGATGTATTATATCCCACCTTTAAAAAGAAAACCGTGATAGCTGTTTTAGTGCTTTCTTTCCACAAGGCTTCATGAAGCTGGATTGAGGGTGAATGAGACAAGAAGTGAAGCTAATTTGCTGAAAACAAGCCCCATTTCAGGGAGAATTTGTAATACTGGAGAGGATAAAGCTGGTGTTAGACTGGCATTAGTGAGCTGAACTAAGTTTGAATGAACAAATGAAGGAATATTTTTTTTCCTGATACGCTCCTGTTTTGCACAGTAAAAACAGGGAGCTTTAGACATCTCTCATTAAATCAGATTCGAATCTGTCGTTTAAAAAAATAATAAGAAAGGATTATCCTGAAAGGGTCTGTGTGATTTTAACTTTAACAATGGGGAAAGGGTTAAGGATGGTGTTCCATTCACAATGCAGAGGTCTTGAACAGATAGCATTCATTCTAAGAGGCACGCTCTAGGATAGCCCTTTTAATTTTTGAAAGCCGAACCTTTGAAAAACAGCAGATGATATTATAGTTTAGCCTTACAAAACCTTTCCAGTCCTTGATATCTGGAAGATGAATTCTGAATAAGGGCATAAACCTAAATAGATGTATACCAAGTTTCTCCCTCTGTCTGTGTGTTTGTATGTATGTATGTATAGGTATGTATGTATGTATGTATGTATGTATGTATGTATGTATGTATGTATGTATGTATGTATCAGGGATGAAATCCTCCCGGTTCGCTCTTACCTGTTGGTCGCCGCACAGCCGAAGAAGCTGGTGGCGTTCGGGGCGTGGGGCTTCCCCTGCCCGCTTCCTCCACCCGCCTGGACGCCGGCATTTGCGTTCTTTTGCCCTCTGCGCAAGCAGAACGCTTTGCGCATGCGCAGAGGGCAAAAGAACGCAAATGCTGGCGTTCAAGCAGGCGGGGGAAGCCCCACGCCCCGAACGCCACCAGCTTCTTCGGCTGTGCGGCGACCAACAGGTAAGAGCGAACCAGGAGGATTTCAACCCTGGTATGTATGTATGTATGTATGCATGTATGTATTGGGTGGGTTTAACTTACCTCGCTGCCGGTTTGCTTCCTCCCGCGCCACGTGGGCATGCAGTGCCAAAAAATCCAGGGGGGAGGAAGCCAAAACCAAGATGGCAAACGCATGCACAGTGCCGGAAACTCGGCTTCTGCACATACTCAGAATTTTTTTTAAAATTTTTTTTCAAAAAGATGGTGGCACCCACGGACCGGCACCGACCGAACCGGTTCTGTGACATCATCGTGACATTACCAGCGGGTCACTACTGGTTCAGGCGAACCGGTCCGAACTAGGAGGAACCCACCTCTGGTATGTATATTTAATCATATTCCCATCTTACCCAATGAGTCTGGGTGGCTTACCATATATCTATTTCTATCATCTCTATTCTATATCCGTATCTGTATCTATGTATCTACTGTATATATCTTTATCAATATCTATTCTATATCTGTATCTGTATATCCATATACAATATATGGATATCTATCTATATTTATCTATATCTGTCTATGTCTATGTTGCTTTACTTATATCTATAATCTACTGTATATATCTACATCTGTATATCTATGTATATATCTGTGTGTAGGTGTGTATGGGTTCTTTAATTATCTGTTGCAAAGATGACCTCATCCTGATAACTGAACAATCACTATTATTGAAAAAAAATCTTACATTGAAATAGTTGAGCAGTGCAATCAAATTGGTGTGGAGTTGGCAGTAGGCAAAATGAAGATTTCTAGTGTCTTTGGAAATCTGGAATTTCTTGAGGCATATATTTAGTCCACAGGCTGTGCCCATTTTCTGGTGTTATTATTTATATTTATGTTTCAATCTTTTAAATGGCGGCCTATCTCAAGAAAGTGCCTCTGTGTATTGAAGGGTAAGGTATTGTTGTAGATCTTGAGGGGAGCTTTCCTATAGCAAAAGTGAACTTTTGGGCATTGTTATAACTAACAGTGTTTACCAGTGAGAATTAATACGTAATAAATCTGTAATGAGGCATTTATTAAGATCTCTCTCTCTCTCCCCCCCCCCCACCGTGTTTTAAAAATAATTAAGGGAACTTTGTGTAGCACAGCAAGTGAGATCATGCAGAAATCTTATAGATTTTTTTTAAAAAACAGGGAATAATTTGAAATTAAGTGCATAAAAATGTGAATAAAAATTAGCATACCTAGGATGCTGAGTTGGGGTACTTGCATAGAATTAAGCTCCTAAATCTCATCAGAGAAAACATTCTTATGGTTTAACTGTAATATTCTTCTGGAATTAAATATGAAATCTACCTTAGTATTTCTTTTCCTTTGAATGAATTAGCCTTCAATTTAGTAACCATTGTTAGTAAATTTAAAAGCTAAAACAATTATAGTACATTTCTTTTCCTAAGAGAACTATTAATTTACCCACAATCTTTTAAAAAAATGTTTTTACAAGACAATTTGCTACATTTTAACTTGCATTTAATCTTCCCCAGTATTGTATTGCAATCCAGAGTCATACACAACCTCATTAATATTTAAATATATATATATTTAAAATATAAATGTCAAAATGATTTGATTGTATTTAGGGTAAGCCTAATTTGTTTTTTCCACTGCATAAATGTATAGGCTACCTAATATATGTGGGGGGAGGGGGCAGGCTTTGGAAACCTGATATCAAATTTGCACAACAACAATGAGAAAATTAAAAATAAGATATGAGGAAAAACAAAACAAAACCCACTTAACAAGAGGCAGAGGAAATGTAGGAAAGAATGATATCAGAGAAGCTAATGGATTTCTGAGCACATCACATTTTATTGTTATTTTTTATTTCAACATAATAACTTGGGGAGGGAGAGAGAGAGAGAGAGAGAGAGGGAGAGACAGACCAAGGGAGAGAGACAGAGGGAGAGGGAGAGAAAGAGAGAGGGGGGAGACAGAGACAGAGAGAAAGAGAGAGAAAAACAGAGGGAGAGAGGGAGAGACAGAAAGAGAAAAATAGAGGGAGAGAGAGAAAGAGAGAGAGAATGGTTGGGAGGGAGAGAGAGAAAGAAAGGGAGACAGAGACAGAGAGAAAGAGAGACAGAAAAACAGAGAGAGAGAGAGAGAGAATGGGAGGGAGAGAGAAAGAGAAACAGAGGGAGAGAGAGAGAGACAGAGAGAGAGGGAGGGAGGAAAAGAAACGAGACAGGCTCACACACACAGTGAGAAGATACTTCTGGGCATCAAGCAGCTTTCACCTGTATTATTTTTTTCAAGCTGTGAGCTTCCTTTAATTACAAGGTTAAAAAAAAAATTCCATCCCCCTCGCACACACAGCAATTTAAAATTGGTAGCATATGTTGCTGCCTGTATGTATTTAGCACCTGCAGAAGTGAACATAGCAAATGTGACAGGCCTCTGGTAGATCCCCGCGGTACACCAATTGTGAACACTGTCAACAAATGTTACTTTGTTAATTTTTTCTTATTAAAAAAAAAGAAGAAGGAGTAGAAACCTAGAATCCAAGAAATTAATTGAGCAGTGCAGGTGCTCGAAGCATCACAACAAGATAATTTAGTGACACAGAAAGACTAAAGATACGCTTTGGAGCGGAAGGGATGGGGTGGTCTGAGAATTTAAGAGGGGTTTTGTAGGATAAGGCAGGAAATCTGGATGTGATCAGTGTATTGGGTGTCTATCTATCTCTATTTGAGTATGTATAACATACATATACAAACAAACATATCATGTAAACCCTTTCTATCCCTTGAAATGAGAAAATTCAATAATGTTTTTTTTAAATAAATCCTACAACTAAAATGACTAAAGGACAGTACAGGTACTTATAACCATTCTTTTAGTGACCATTCAAAGTTCCAATGGCACTGAAAAAAATGACTTATGACCATTTTTCACATTTATGCCCATTGCAACATCCCAACAGTCACTTGATCAAAATTCAGACCCTTGGCAACTGGCTCATATTTATGATAGTGTCATTTGATCCCCTTTTGCGACAAGCAGTCGATGGAAAAGCCAGATTCACTTAACAACCTTCTTTCTAACTTAACCACGGCAGTGATTCGTTTAAAACTCTGGCAAGCAACGTCATAAAATGGGCTAAAACTCGTTTAAGAAATGTCTCTTTAGCAACAGAAATTTTGGGCTCAATTGTGGTCCTAAGTCAAGGATTACCTGCAGAGGTGGGTTTCAGCAGGTTCTAACCAGTTCTGGAGAACCGGTAGCGGAAATGTTGAGTAGTTTGGAGAACCGGTAAATACCACCTTTGACTGGCCCCCGCCCCCATCTATTCTCTGCCTCCCGAGTCCCAGTTGATCGGGAAGGAATGGAGATTTTGCAGTATCCTTCCCCTGGAGTGGGGAGGGAATGGAGATTTTACAGTATTCTTCCCCTGCCACGCCCACCAAGCCACGCCCACCACGCCCGCCAAGCCACGCTCATAGAACCGGTAGTAAAAAAAAAATTGAACCCCAGCACTGTTTACCTGTAATTACAGTTTATAAGAATTATAAGACTTAACACAAAGGCTAGGCCCACCCTTCAGAAAAACACAACTGAAATGGTTTAAATGCCTTATCAGGTTTATAGGTTACCTAAATCGTTTACTCTTGGGCTCTGATGAAGTATTCTACATAATGGACATACGTTCTGAGATCTTATCGCTGCTTGTGGTCAAGAGGAGGATTCAGATAAGAACTACAGCATTCCGGGGAATAGAGAACCGTATCTAGGACTTTGTTAGCTATAACCAGCCTTTTGAATTCAGCTCAGAAATCCATCAGCAGCTAAACAGTGGTACAGATAGTCCGCGACTTACAACAGTTAGACTTACAAGACCTCAGAAGGATGGAAGGTTGAGTCAACCTTGAGCTGATCAGGATCGAACTTCTGGCAGTGGGCAGAATTAGCTTGTAATATTGCATTCTAACCACCACAGCTCTTATGATGTTGAACATAGCTATCCTAGTCATAAGATCATAGAAACATAGAGCTGGAGATCTTGGAGTTGGAAGGGACCTTGGGGGTCTTTTAGTTCAAGGAGGCAAATTGCTGGGAGGCAGAAGCAGAGGCAATTTTTTTTCTTGTTTTCCTCCTCAAAAGCTAGGTGTGTCTTATAATCCGGAGTGTTTTATAGTCTGAAAAATACAGTAATCCACATTAAAAAAAAGTAATGTGCAACATGCTGGGTCGTTGCTTGACACTGCTATTTTTCCAAATTGCATAAATCCGGGAAAATAGGAATGGTGAATCTCTAGTATTGCTATGATAATGTGGGATAAAATGCTTTTCACACTAAGGAAACTACACAGAAATGCTTAATAAATGGAAATGATGTCAAGTATATACAGGTAGTCCTTAACCGACAACTGCAGCTGAGCCCTAAATTTCTGTTGTTAAGCGAGACATATGTTAAGTGAATTTTGCCCCATTTTATGACCGTTCTTGCCACAGTTGTAAAAAGAATCATTGCAGTTGTTAAGGTAGTAACACGGTTGTTAAGTGAATTTGGCTTCTCCATTGACTTTGCTTGTCAGAAGGTTGCAAAAGGTGATCGCATGACCCCGGGAAACTGCAACTGTTATAAAAACATCCCAGTTGGCAAGCATTCAAATTTTGATCATGTGACCATGGAGATGCTGCAACAGTCGTTAAGTGTGAACACGGGTCAGGTGTCACTTTTTCAGTGCCGTTGTAACTTTGAGCAGTCACTAAACAAAAAGTTGTAAGTCAAAGTCTACCTGCAACATAAATATTACCATTCTGAGTGAACGAAAGGCATCCAGTACTTCATTTTGTAATTTTGGTGTTAAAAGCAAGGCACAGTGGCAGTTGCTGGAATTAGAGACCAGTCATTGCAGGATGCTAAGATGTCTGACTGCCTTCGCAGTGTTTATTGCTTTTATATCGTTTTCCAAGCAGCAAAAGGTAACAAAGAGCAACAGCATTTTTATTGGTCAATTCTCCTCACCAATCCTTAAGAACATCCTGTTGGTACAACCTAGATGAGATCACATACCAGCCAGGGATAGTGTCCTACATCATCCTGGGGTTGTGAACTGGGTGAGATCATGTACTGTAGGTATGCGAGGCCTGCTTGAGGTAGGCAGTTTGCTGCACACAACCTCTACACGACCGTTATCTCTACAGCTTTACTTGAGAAATGGAGTGTAAAGAACTGGAGTTGTGTATTAGTGCAACACTGTTGACCATAGGTTAGGCAACCTGCTGGGGTTATTTGAAAATGTTCCCACTTTAGGGATTAGATGGACACAGTCACTGTCCAACTTATCCCAAATGTTCCGATACAGATGGCAGGCTCTTCAGTTCCTATTATGGATGCCTGCAGTTGCTTGATCGTGCTAAAACTGCACCTGTGAGCAATTTACAGTATATATAACATCTGTGATGCAGCAGAAGACTAAGGAAGTCTAAACAATTTTCAGAACCACGTATTTTATTCCTTTGATTTGGAGATGAGATTAAAATAAAGATATTATCATTGTTTTCAGATTTTTTCCAGGTTAATTTTAAGTACCGTCTGGAGAAATGGACAGCAAAATATCAGTAAATTTTATTGCAATTTTCAAAAGAAATAATTCAATTTGTTCCTAACTTTGGCATGAAAGTTAGCTGGATGACTTTGGACCAGAGGTGGGTTTCAGCAGGTTCGGACCAGTTCTGGAGAACCGGTAGCGGAAATTTTGAGTAGTTAAACCGGTAAATACCATCTCTGACTGCCCCCGTCCCCATCTATTCTCTGCCTCCCGAGTCCCAGCTGATCGGGAGGAAATGGGGATTTTGCAGTAACCTTCCCCTGGAGTGGGGAGGGAATGGAGATTTTACAGTATCCTTTCCCTGCCACTCCCACCAAGCCATGCCATGCCCACCAAGCCATGCCCACAGAACCGGTAGTAAAAAAATGTTGAATCCCACCACTGCTTTGGACCAGTCACTCTCTCCCTGCCCAACTCACCTCACAGGGTGGTGGTTGTGGGGAAAATTTGGGGAGGAAGGCGTATGATGTATCTTTGCTGCCTCGAGTTACTTATAAAATCATAAAGGTGGAATTAAAAAAGAACCTCCTTTATAATAATGAGAAATTGATAAATCCCCCCATCTCTCGTGGGGAGGCAATTATGTTCATTTATCCATGCCTGCACCTGTATTGATATAATAATTTAGGAGAACTGAAGTGACAAAAGAAAAATCCTATAAGCCACGGTTGGAACAGTCCCAAAATGTTGGGGCTATTTACACCTTGTCTCAAAAGAACGACTCTGTGGCCAAGGGTCTTCAAATGAAGAGCGAGATATGAATAATTGTGTTTCCATCCATCCAAAGGGCTGTGGATTACGAAGATTATAGTGTCTAAATATTGATGGTTTGGGTTCTTGAGGCAAACATCAACCTGGAAGTAATCCCAGGAATAAGAAATTTTGCGTCTTCTTGTCAGAGTGAGGTTTGCAAGCTCTCTTCGGTTGTCCCGAAGGGGCTATCATTATAACAAGAAACTGTTTGCAGTAATAAGTGGCAGTATTGACAGACTTCGCAGCCATTTGCTCAAGAGAGCCGGTGTTAACTCTATCAAATCCTAATATTTTAAGACTGCTGATCTCCGTACCCCAGAGACCTGACTACATTAGGCCTTGCCAGGGTTTGCACTAGCTTCCCCTAGCTCATTACTCCAAACTCCCCAAGTTGAAATGCTATATTTAAAATGCTGGTTTTTTTTTTTAAAAAAAAAGGAAACCACAAGATGCTCAACAACGATAATGTGCATCCTCAACTGAAATGCTTTTCTGGACCCATTTTTTTGTGTGTGTGTGAGGAGAAATCTTTTTTGCAGTCCACGAAGTTACATTTTTTAAAAAAACCTCGTGTTATGGAGAATTCTCTGCATGCCACAATAGAGGTGAAGGCATTAATCTTAAACGGATACTTGAATGCAGCCATGTTGATTTAAATGATTTGTTCAATGAAGTGTCATAGAAGTGAAGTATAAAACATTTCCCTAGAGGTGCAGAGGGGGAGAGAAAGCTGTGCCCTTGCAATGAACTAATGACCTAAAGATCTGTCTCCAGGGCAGTTTTTAGCTTGCCTTGAGGTCATCCGGTTTGGTCTAGTGCAGGGGTCAGCAACCCGCGGCTCTGGAACCGCATGTGGCTCTTTCATCCCTCTGCTGCGGCTTGTGGTGCGGTCGGCACCACAATTTTGAGAGGAGTTTCCGGTTGGGGCAGGGAAGCAGGGCGTGCCAAGAGGAGACTCTATGGCAAGGGGCGGATTTTCCAGTCAGCTCCACAATTGATAGGGCTTTCGGTTAGGACTGGTAGAGGAAAAAGGACGCCATGCTAGGAGGAGACTCTATGGTGGGGGAACCGGACTTCCGGTCGGCTCCAGAATTGAACGGGGCGATTCTGGTTAGGACCTTTCTGGCTCTTTGAGTGTTTAAGGTTGCTGACCCCTGGTCTAGTGGTTAAGGCACCAGGCTAGAAAGCAGGAGACCATGAGTTCAAGTCCTCCCTTAGCCATGAATGCCAGCTGGGTGATTTTAGGCCAGTCCCTCACCCTCAGCCCAATCCATCTCACAGGGTGGTTGTTGTCTGGAAAATAGAAGAATGAAGGTGTATTAGATATGTTCTCTGCCTTGAGTTATTTGTGAAGGTGATAAAAGTGGGATATGAATGAATGAAGGAAGGAACGAAATGAATGAGGGAGATGCTCAAAGAAGTCAAAACGGTATCTATGATTGCACAATCAAAGCTCAACCCCCTTTTTTAACATGCTCATATGATGTTTGTTTGTTTGTTTGTTTGTTTGTTTGTTTATTTATTTGTTTATTTATTTATTTATTTATTTATTTATTTATTTATTTATTTATTTATTTATTTATTTATTTATTTATTTATTTATTTTGCCGCCTATTCACACATGGCGACTCAAGGCGGCTTACAAGAATATAAAAACCTCTTATAAAAACAATAAAACTAATAAAAGAATCATATAATAAATTAATAAAATAATATAATCAAATAAGCCCCCACCCCAGCGACAACACATCACATGAACCATTTAATGGGCTCTATCCTACTCAGCCTTCAATCATGTGGTTTCGTATGGAGGCAAAGGAAACTATATTTTTAAAATTTATTATTTTATTATATATTTAGTAACTGTTCTTGTATCAGTGTAAGATAATTTACATTTCACCAAACCAACTGCTGGCATCTGGTGGACATATATCTTCCCAAGAATGCATAGCTATCTTTTTTTCATCACAGTCCAGGCAGATCTAAAATTCTTCCTAAATAGATAAATTCCAAAAGTTAACAATATTTATTTACATAGATTAAACATTGATTTGTTTCTACATTCCTTAATCCAAACCATAGCAATATGGTACATGCAAACTGGGGAATTCTGGGAGTTGAAGTCCACACATTGCCAAAGTTGAGACATATTGGCCTGCTGATATAAGGTTGAGTGAATTTTACATTGTCAGGAACTTCAAAGAGGTAAAAATGCAGGCTTTCAAAACATTCCTTAACTAACTTGAGTCAATGTGTTTTGAGAAACAAAATATTTGCAGTTAAGTTACGTGCCAGCTCAGGCAATTGAGTATATTTTACTGCATTTATTTCACGGAACACATAATTGAATTCTGAATGGGGGGGAAAGAGCTTCGGAATAGATTGTTCCCTTCTCTTTCTATTCTGCATCATGTCTGATAATTCATAGACCTTCCCTTCTATCTTTGTATCTCTTGTTAGGCAAATAACTACCATTTTACCATAGGAGTAATTTAAAACCGACAAAAACAGTATTCTGCAAAGTAGGGAATGAGAGATTCTTAGAAAAGAAATGCTAGGAACATAATCTCTGTCCTTGGGAGAAATGACCCGATTGTAACTTTACCCTTCATAATTTTGCACCACTACATTCAGATTTAATGAAAATCTTTACTAAATACCTGTGCTCTAAAGATATTAGAAACGCATAAACCAGGGGCAGGTTCCTAATTTTTTTACTACCACTCTGTGGGCGTGGCTTATTTTGTGGGTGTGGCTTGCCAGCCATATGACTGGGTGGGTGTGGCTTGCTGGCCATGTGACCGGGTGGGCGTAGCTTGCCGGTCATATATTAGTTATTTCAGAGAGATGTTACTACTATTTTTGCTATTTTATACCTTACATGAAAAGCTTTGCATACAAAGTGTGTGTTACAACATGGCAACACAGCAACCTTTATATGCAGAAAATGCTATAGTTAAAAGACAAGCAAGTCTCATACAGCATTTTTGGTTTCAGTCACGGATTCCTTAGACGAAAATATTGAGGACTGTTAAAAGAACAGTATCTTTTAACAGTCCTCAATGTTTTCATCTAAAGAATAACAGTATAAAACTGTATAAAATTATCAGTATAAAAGGTTAAGCTTTCGGAAAAAGCCCACTTTGGGAAGCTTTAGGCAAAAGCGAAGGAAAAGTGTCAAATGCGAGCTTCTTATTATTTTCAAGCGAAGGGATGGGGAAAGACTTAATTGTCAGGTTTCTGGGCCTGCGCAGAAGAAATTTTTTTTTAAATGTACATTTTTTTAAAAAAAAAATGGCAGCACCCAGGCACCGGCAAATGACCGCACCGGTACTGTGACATCACCAGCGGGCCGCTACTGGTGCTATAGAGTGGACCGCACCGGTAGGAACCCACCACTGGCATAAACGCGTAACGCAAATACCCACTGCTCTCGTGTCTTCTACCCTGTAACTTCAATAGGAAGGTCTCACTGAAGACCCCTATCAATAGGCATAATTTGGCCTTCTGGTTATTCTACCGTTGTAGATATGTTATATCTAGCTCTTCTTCATACTTAGGCAGAGAATCTCTTACCCAGCTCACATCTAACCAACAGGGAGTAACTTAATGGATAATCAAACAGAGTGCTAAACAGAGATAGAGTAGCAGCTCGCTAGACTTCAATGTCAAACAGTTTTTGCGTTTGCCAATACTTTATACCCAAATGTAAGTCACTAGAAGCAGTGTTTGGGTAAACCAGGCATTTAAAAACATTATTGACCGAACTGCCTTTGAAAGAGTGTAAGAATTCTTCGTGAGAATTAGAAGCCAACAATAGGAAGAAATATTTCTTGAAGTCATCTGTTTTCTGATTTTTTTTATTTTAAGTCAGGCTGGTCCGTTCTGCTGCTTCTCTATTGCTCGTGGCTTTAAATCATTTCCATTTTAAGTACTTTAATTAGGTTTCCCCTTTATTGATTTAATAAGGTATTACGTTGTTCCAGACATAACATTTCACAGTATGCAAATTTGTTTTGACTCTAATAACTTCCTCAACTGGAATATACTTGGCGACACAATTGGGTGGTAATGTTGCTCAGGAACCTGGAAAGATTATAAGTCTGTGGTTGGTTGGTTGGTTTCTATTTCTTCCCCTTTTTGCTGCACATCAGAAGATGACTTTGTTAAATCAAGTTAGTCTTTGGAATAGGAAGTTTTTTTTTTATAGAAGCAGAATGGGTCACACATCCTCCCCCTCCCTCCCTTTTTATTTGTAGCCACGAACATTAAATTGTTATTAGTTGCCTCTAGCATTTACATACTCCTTTAAAACATTCAGATGTGCTGTTTTAGAACATGTACATTTTTATACTCCCTCGAGAAATTTCTATACTGTATGTTCCCTATTATGTTCAATTATGTTTCCCCACCCTCTCTGAATACAGAATAACAGTTGGAAGGGACCTTGTAGGTCAAACCCCCTGCTCAGGCAGGAGACCCTACAGTATTTCTGACCAGTGGCTGTCCAAGGGTCCAATTTTTAGATTTAGATTTATTATTAGAGTTGGAAGGGACCTTGTAGGTCATCTAGTCCAACCCCCTGCTCAAGCAGGAGTTCCTGCACCGTTTGAGACAGATGGCAGTCCAGTCTCCCCTTGAAGGTCGCAAGTGTTGGGGCTCTCAGAACCTCCGCTGGCAAGCTGTTCCACTGGTCGATCGCTCCCACCGTCAGAAAGTTTCTCCTCACTTCCAGGTTGAATCTCTCCTTGGTCAGCTTCCATCCATTATTCCTTGTTTGGCTTTCTGGTGCCATAGAGAATAGCTTGACCCCCTCCTCTCTGTGGCATCCCCTCAAGTATTGGAACACTGCTATCATGTCACCCCTGGTCCTTCTCTTCGCCAGACTGGCCAAGCTCAGTTCCTGCAACCGCTCTTTGTATGTTTTATTTTCCAGACCCTTTATCATCCTGGTTGCTCTCTTCTGCACTTTCTCTAGGGTTTCAATGTCTTTTTTGTAGTGTGGTGACCAAAACTGGATGCAGTACTCTAGGTGTGGTCTGACCAAGGCTTTATAGAGTGGTACTAGTACCTCTCTGGTCCTTGATTGTATCCCTCTATTTATGCAGCTCAGGACTGTGTTGGCCTTTTTGGCTGCTGCTGCACACTGCTGGCTCATATTTAGTTGGCTGTCTACCAAGACTCCGAGATCCCTCTCGCAATCTCTGCTATTGAGTGTGGTTTCACCCAATCTCTTGGGTGAAAACTATTGAGTGTGGTTTCACCCAATCTCTTCTTCAAGGCCTCCAGTGATGGGGCAGGCAAGCTGTTCCACAACTTCTGAAGGCAAGCTGTTCCACAGGTTGATTGCTTTCACTATCAGGTAATTTCTCCTTATTTCTAGGTTGAATCTCTCCTTGATCAGTTTCCATCCATTGTTCCTTCAGGTATTTTGGAAAATAGGTTGACCCCCTCCTCTCTCTGGCAGTCCCTCAAATATTGGAAGACTGCTATCATGTCTCCCCTGGTTCTTCTCTTCACTAGACTAGCCATGCCAAGTACTTGCAACTGTTCATAGTATGATATTTAACAGAGTCGGAAGGGACCTTGCAGGTCATCTAGTCGAACCCCCTGCCCAAGCAGGAGACCCTACATCTGCCTCTACCTAGGATTGAACTCACAACCTCCTGATTGTGAGGCAAGAGCTCCACCTCTAGGCCACAGCAGTATGTTTTAGCCTCCAGCCTCCAGTCCCCTAATTGCTCTTCTCTGCACTCTTTCTAAGTCTCAACATCTTTTTTATAGTGTGGTGACCAAAACTGGATGCAGTATTCTAGGTGGGGACTTATTAAGACTTTATAGAGTGGTATTAGTACCTCACGTAATCTTGATTCAATCCCTCTGTTAATGCAATTTAGGATTGCATTGGCTTTTTTGGCTGCTGCCGCACACTGCTGGCTCATATTTAATTGATTGTCGACTAGGACTCCAAGATCCCTCTCACAGTTACTGCTATTAAACTAGGTTTGTGTGTGTGTGTGTGTGTGCGCGTGCATAGCGCACTGTAAAACAAAAGGCCTTTGTAAATTGAAATTATTGGGAGCTTCGAGCTGATCTTATGAAAATGGCATATTGTTGCTTTTATATAGTTTATTATTTTTTTATTTTTAAAAAATATTTAATTTTATCTGAGTAATTTATGGGTATATGATCTTTATCCCATGGTCATAGATGAACAGTCATGTATGCTTGTCTGTGTCCATGATCACCTATTGATCATGAATATCCATCCTATTATCTATTGCTAGTCTGCTAGCCTTAGGTGCTCACATTTATTACTACTTAAGTCTTCTATGTTCAGTTGCAAAATATGGATCTAGGGTCCAATACCTTTTGACAGTGAGTTCTTAAAAGAACTGTTGTAATGTAATTGCTGCCTCTGTAATTTTTGACCGTCAGAGATGCAGTATCCAGTTTGGCCACTAGGTGTGTAGACCAGGGGTGTCATACTTGATTTCATTGAGGGCCGCATCAGAGTTGTGTTTGACCTTGGGGGACAAGGGTGGGTGTGGCCAGGATGGGCGTGGCCAGCTCAATGTCACTCATGTTGGAGGCGCCTGTGGTGGCCCAAGCGCTCTGTCAGCGAAAACGGGCTCCTGAGTTCCGTTTCTGGTTGTGATGGCCTCCTGCAATCCTCTGCCAGTGAAAAATTTTCCATTTTTACCGGCAGAGGGTTGCAGGAGGCCGTTGCTGCTGGAAACGGAGCTCGGGAGCCCACTTTCATTGGCAGAGGCACCGTGGGCCGGTCCCTCACTGTTTCCAGGGTGTCCCCACACGCCAGATCTAAGCACCCCCCGGGCCGGATCTGGTCCCCGGGACTTGAGTTTGACACCCCTGGTGTAGACTTTTAGCTGCTTTGTTAGAATAGAACATTGCCCGGTCTATTTATTTATTGATTGATTTAAATAGATTTGTATGCCGCCCAACTCCCAGGGGACTCTGGGCGGCTAACAACATGTCAAATCCATTATTGAAATATAAAATCACATAGCAGTTAAAAATTATAAAAGTTAAAAAAAACAACCAACATTCATGACCGGGGGAAGACCCAAATATAATCTGATTGGTCTCACTTTCACCCCGCCTGCCGGAAGAGCCAAGTTTTTATTGCTTTGCGGAAGGCCAGCAGGGTGGGGGTAGTCCTGATCTCTGGAGGGAGTTGGTTCCATAGGGAGGGAGCTCCCACAGAGAAGGCTCTCCCCCTTGGCTCCGCCAACCGGCATTGCTTGGTCAATGGGACCTGGAGGAGACCAACTCTGTGGGACCTAACCGGTCGTAGGGAGGTATGCGGCAGGATGCGGTCCCGAAGGTTAGGTTTCTATACAATCATGGAAGTATTCTACGCTTCATATCCCATGCTTACATTCACAAAAATGTAGATTTCTGTGTCAATGCAAGATTCCTAACTTAGTTTTGGTTTGAGTTCCTTTGGGACCTGGGTATAGCAACATGAACATTTGTGATCAACATAGTCAAATGCACATTAATTTTGTCTAGCTGAACCCTGTTGAGGGCAGATACGTATTGTATTTCGATAAGAAGTTGTACCACCACCTAAAGGGGAAGAAACAAATTATAGGCTTTCTTGAGAAAGTCAAATGTGGTGCATTACAATTTGTTTTCACAACTGGTGTTTTGGAAACCGCTATCATTTTCTTTACATAAATTACAATTAAAGCTTGATTACCTGTGAGCGTTATTGTCTCTGCATAAACATGTAGGGGTATTTTTCCCCCTTTTAAAATTTTTTTTTTGAGATTTTGTATTAAGAAAGAAAAGAAAACAACATTTCTTTGAATGAGTTGTACTGATTTTTTTTTTGCATAGAAGATTATTTATTGCAGCCAACATGTTGACACGCTATAAACTGTTTCTCCCCCCCCCCTTTAAAAAAAAAGACTAATAAGGTTAATTGTCATATGAACCCTCCCTCTGTAGTTTGCAATCTGCAAGCTTTGATTGTTTCTCCTGGGGAAATTCTGCCCAGATGGCATTTTCCTCGAGGCCCTGACCCACGCGGGGCCTGCGGAGATGGAGAACAAGGTGCTTCTCCACAGACTAATTAATTTACTATTATAGCACCTGTTCCTGAATAGATAGAGCTGGAAAGGAAAACAGTCCCTTGGCACAGTGGTAGACTCACTGGTAAATGGATTTGAGCTGATTATATTAAGCCAACACTTTGATCATCTAAAGGCATTAAGATGGCAATATGTTTTTGCTGGCTGTTGCCTTCCATATGAGTGCTGCTTGTATAATTAGAAGTGATCAGTAAGGGGGAAGAAGACTCCAGTAAATAGTTTTTTTAAAAAAACAACAACTATGCCAAATTGAAAAAAATTTCCTTGGCTTTGTAAAATGCAATCATGTTTCAATATTGCACATCAAGGGTGGGGTTCCTCTTACCTGGCAACCGGTGTGCTGCATGCGCATCATCACGATTCACGCGTGCGCGCGCCCCTTGTGCAATTTTGCTTCCGCGCATGCGCAGGAAGCAAAAATCACCGAAATCTCGTAAGGGGACACGCGCGTGTGCCAAAATCTCGCATGCGCGAGCGTCCCCTCACGAGATTTTGCTTCCACACATGCGCAGGAAGCAAAAAAAAAAAAGGCCAAAAATTCAGGGAAAAAGATGGCGCTGCGCGACGGACCGGCGACGGACCGGCGCACGCAAATTGCGCAATCGGTGGGTCCTTACTGGAACGACGCACTGGACCGCACCGGTAGGAACCCACCACTGTTGCACATGTAATGATGCCCTTTTGGAAATTACAGTTCTAGATGTCGTTCCCAAAGCCTATTCAACTGAGAACGGATCCCTCAACAAAGTGCACCTTCCCTTCATGACTGTTTATTTACTTTTGTAAAAGTTCCTGTTTGCTTAATGTGGCCGTGAACATTTTGCAGAGATGCTCATAGTAGCTAGTAGTGAAATGTTCTTGGTGCCTTCAGTGAAAATGGACTCTGAGCACTTCTTATTGTTAAGAGTTGTCCTTCAACATTGCAGAGATACATTTATGGCCTCATTTACTCAATGGGCTGTTCTTACGTGTGATTTCATGAAGGAGTTGCTTATAGATAGGAATGGGACAATATAGTTAAGCACATAAAACATAAGAGTTGGAGGTCTTCTAGTCCAATTTCTAGGTCAACCCTCCTCTCAAGCAGGAGACCCTATACCCTATGGGATGTGTGCCAGAGGTGGCACGCAGAACCCTCTCTGTGGGCACACGCGCCATTACCAGCTGCTCTTTTGGTTTCCAGCACGCGCATGCGCGTGCCGGCCATAGCGGTGCGCATCTGCATGCCAGCCACCTGGTCTTCGGGTTTCCGGTGCTCCGGCACGCATGAAGACCAGCTGGCTGGCACGCATGTGCGTGCTGGAAATCTGAGGACTAGGTGGCCGGCGGGCGCATGTGCTCTGGCCATTTGGTCTTCAGGTTTCCAGGGTTCCAGCACATGCAAAGACTAGCTGGCCATGTGCATGTACGCACTGGAAACCAGAAGACCAGGTGACCAGTGCACAGCTGGTCTCTGAGTTTCCGGGGCTCCAATGCGCGCACATGCGCACATGCGCGCATTCCAGTTTCAGCACTCGGTGCCAAAAAGGTTCGCCATCACTGCCCTATACCAATTCAGACAAATGGCTGTCCAGTCTCTTCCAAAAAGCCTTTAGTGATGGAGCAACCATAACTTTTGAAAGTAAACTGTTCCACTGGTTGATTGTTCTCACTGTCAGGAAATTTCTCCTTAATTTTCAGTTGTCCTTGACTTACAACCGTAATGGAGACTGTCCATTGCAGTCATAAGTCATGATAATTATGAAGAGACTGCCAATTACGGTTGTAAGTCATGATGATTGTAAAGCAGTATATGCCTGTCCCAATTTAATGCCCTTGTTATGTGGTGTTCATTAAATGAACCAATTGTTCATTCTTGGCTGGTTTTGCAAAATACCAGAAACAAATGCCAGTTTTCAGTAAAAATGTCCTAAGATGCTATCATGTGACAGTTAGATGTCGCAGGCAGCTGTAAATGTGCCCCAGCTGCAGAGTGACCAAAATGCAGTCACATGACCTATGTGTGGGTGGGGGTGGCCCTCAAAATTTCAGAACCGAGTCATAAGCATCCCTGGGGAAAGTCATAACTTCGAATGATATCTAAGCGACCTGTCGTAAATCAAGGACTACCTGTACTTTACTTATCCTACCTATCCTTTGTAAAATGACTTTTACATTTTTTGTAAAAGTCATATATCCACATTTTCATGGATGCATGATGTTTCTTTTTTCTTTCTCTTCTTTTATTAATTAAAAAAGTTCAGCCAAAGGCTCTAGTCCCTTGGTTTTATACACTGCTCAAAAAAATAAAGGGATCACAAAAATAAGACATCCTAGATCTGAATGAATGAAATATTTGTATCAATTACTTTGTTCATTACATAGTTGAATGCGCTGACAACAAAATCACACAAAAATTAGCAATGGAAATCAAATGCAGCAACCCATGGAGGTCTGGATTTGGAGTTACACTCAAAATTAAAGTAGAAAAAAACACTACAGGCTGATCCAATGTTGATGTAATGTCCTTAAAACAAGTCAAAATGAGGCTCAGTAGTGTGTGTGGCCTCCACGTGCCTGTATGACCTCCCTACAACGCCTGGGCATGCTCCCGATGAGGTGGCAGATGGTCTCCTGAGGGATCTCCTTAGGGGTGAAATGCTGCCGGTTCAGAAGGGCCGGTCAGTCGTTGCAGAACACTTTGCGCATGCACAGAGCATAGAAGAACTCAAATGGTGGCATCCAGGCGAGCGGGGGAAGCGGGCGGGAGAAGCCAAGCGCCGCGACCGCCAGCAGCTCCATCGGCTCTGCAACGACTGACCGGCCCTTCCGAACCGGCAGCATTTCACCCCGGATCATCTCCTCCTACACCTGGACTAAAGCATCCCCCAATTCCTGGACAGTCTGTGATGCAACGTGGCGTTGGTGGATGGAGTGAGACATGATGTCCCAGATGTGCTCAATTGGATTCAGGTCTGGGGAACAGGCGGGCCAGTCCATAGTATCAATGCCTTCGTCTTGCAGGAACTGCTGACACACTCCAGCCACATGAGGTCTAGCATTGTCTTGCATTAGGAGGAACCCAGGGCCAACTGCACCAGCATATGGTCTCACAAGGGGTCTGAGGATCTCATCACGGTACCTAATGGCAGTCAGGCTAACATATCCTCATATATATACAATAAGCCAGCGGTGGGTTGCTCCCGGTTCGGCCCAGTTCTAAAAATCGGTAGTGCCGGGGGCAGGAGGCTCTGCCCACCTGCCCGGACACTCCCCCCATCCGCATGGGGCGCTCTGTCCACTTGCCCGGGACACTTCTGCACATGGGCAGAAGTATTGTGTGCGCGCGCGAGACGGTACTAAAGGGTTTTAGAACCCACTACTGCAATAAGTCACAAATTATAATTTACCAACCGTAATGGCTGGAATCACACATCACCCTAAGTCAGAACCAAGCTGACCTTGCAATCGGTTAGTATGATATGGGAACCTATTCCTTTCTGATAAACCTTGGAGTTTGCCATTCTGCTTAATTAGAAATGTGGTGGTGGGGGGGTTTGTCTGAGTTTACTTTCCCACACTTTACCTCTCCATGAGATTATTTCTAAAAAAGGCTCATGTCAATATCTAATGTTAGCTGAGTGCTAAGAATTCACTTCATTTCAGTACAAGATTTTGCAGACTGCCACGGAACTGTGCCATTAGATTTTATTTTTAATGCGCCAAAATCCCAGTCATTTCGGGACAATTCTTGTGAAAGGCGTGACACCCAACTGATGTAAACAGGATTTTGCTGAACAGTCCTCTGCTTCTCCCATTTATCTGTGTATCTTCATTTAGACCCCTGCATTTGATTAAATCACGCCTTTGGGAAGTAAACAGTTAATATCTCTTTGCGGCAAGAAAAGATAACCTCTTGGAATGAGACCCTCGCAAGAAAGCAGGTTTCAATTAAAGATTGATCGAAGAGTAGCAGGCAGTAGCAAATCACTGTGTAAACAATGCCTGATTGTAAATGGATTTACGATGTGTTAATCTGCACTCACTTTCACTTCATTGCTGTTTGAATTTCCCCAAAGGATTAGGTGCCATTTTATTGGGTTTACATGATGACAGTAATGTTATTTCCTTTTTCAGATGAATACTGTTAGGGGTTTTTCCTCCCTTTCATATTTATTTAAGAGTGCAAGAGACTTGCAGCTTTAAAATAACATTGATTGACATAATAGTTTATTGGTTAAAACTGCTTTTAATTAAAGTCTTGTTGAATTGTGCTAGCCTTGTCCCTCCTCCCATTGGAAGGCTAGAGAATAATTTATTACCTAACATTTTACTAGACAAACTGCTTTTTTTTTTTGCCAGCATTCAAACCCGCAAGCAATTTCATCCTAGTTATAAGTAGAGAATTTTTTTAAAAAGATTCAAAGTTCACATGGTTAGACTTTATGGTTTGAACATTTGGAGAACAAAGGATATATTTGGTGTATTTGTGCTGGGAGCTCTACAATGGAAAAAAAATAACTATGTTTGAGAAAGAAATTTTGAACTACCGTATTTTTCGGAGTATAAGACGCACCGGAGTATAAGATGCACCTTAGTTTTTGGGAAGGAAAATAGGGGAAAACAATCTGCCTACCAGGTATTCATCTGGCTAGCGTCCTTAGTCTGGTCAGCTTCAGCACATTATTTTATCCCCTGGTTAGGACTTAAAAAAACCTTCTTCTGAGAGAGTAACAATGAAAGAGCTTGCAAGCCGGTAACAGCTGGGAAGATAGTTAGCACCTGGTTAGGGCTAGAAAAAAACTTATTCGGAGCAAGTAGAGCAATGAAAAAAAATTCTGCAAAGACTTAGGGCTGGAAAACCATTCTTTGGAGAGAGTAACAATGAAAAAGCCTGCAAGGTAAGAGCTGGGAAGATCTGTTAGCACCTAGTTAGGGCTGGAAAAAAAAAAGCTACATTCGAAGTATAAGACGCACCCAAATTTTCAGCCACTTTTAGGGAGGAAAAAGGTGCATCTTATAGTCCGAAAAATACGGTAAATGTAAAACATACAAATGGACCATTTAGATTGCTGAATTGGCATGATTGACAGGAATCCAACAGTTTAAGAACCAAAGCATCTTTTTCATTCAATGCATAACACAAGACACAGAAAAAAATAGCCACACCCTACTGGCTACAATATAATACCAATAGAATGTTTAAAAAAATTGAATTGAGGTTCATTAAAACAAGAACCCAAATATCTAAAATGGGCAGTTTCATCAAAGGAAAGCTCTTCTAGAAGTTTACTGATGAAGAACAGATGGTCCAAAATCTCAGCTCTGTTTGTATGCTTTCTTATCCCAGTTAGATGTAATTTTAAGTGTTGATAGATGATGGAAAAGTGCCCCAAAGCTGATCTCAGTAAGTGGTAAGATTATATAAAGAGTTCACTATGTGTGCTGTGAACAATTTTTCTAGATTGATCGGTTTTTCTAGATGGTTCTGGATCCCCATAATATGAGACACCAAGGAAAACAAACTTTCTATCCATTATCTCCAAATTATTTATACTGTTACAAATTTATATGGTGCCTTTCCTTCCTTTATTTAAATTTTTGTCTTGGTAGTCCATAGCAGATTGATTGATTGATTGATTGATTGATTATTTATTTATTTATGTATTTATTTATGTATTTATTTATGTATGTATGTATGTATTTATTTATTTATTTATTTATTTATTAGACTTATATACCGCCTCATAGTGCAAGCACTCTCTAAGCGGTTTACACCATTAAGCAATGTATATTTATATTGCCCCCAACAATCTGGGTCCTCATTTTACCTACCTCGGAAGGATGGAAGGCTGAGTCAACCTTGAGCCGGTGAGATTTGAACCGCTGACCTGCTGATCACAGTCAGCTAAAGTAGCCTGCAGTACTGCACTCTAACTGCTGCGCCACCTCGGCTCACCTCAGATCCACTCCTAGTATAGTTTTTTTCCCCTGTCTCTCAGTTATTCTCATTGCCCTTTTTTACATCATATCCAACTTTAGAAGATCCTCTTATATTATACATCTATGTAAAGATACGATTCTGAAGTCATTGTAAGGAGTGACAATTTATTCCTAGGCAATATATTTTTCCTAGAAACTTCGGAACTGTTGTATTTTGGATACAACAGTCCAGGTGACCCTTAGATGACAGCAAAGAGTTCATGTTTTGTTATTATCTTTGCTGTCACTTAGAGGCTGCCTGGACATTCACAGATCAGGTCATCCGATATTTACTGAAGGACTTTTGGACATCCTATTTTAAAAATGACCAAATAAACTTGTTACTTGAACCCTAAACAATTTCATGACATGGGATTTGCCAAGGTTATGACAATTCCAAGGTCATGAAAATTATCTTGAATGCATTTGGGTCAATATTAAAGGGGGGGAAATTACATTGCATAGGTCTATACTATAGGCCAACCAACCAAACAGAGGAAATAGATGAACTTTTTGCTAGTCAGCTAACTAAGGTATGTAGGAAGCACATCACAATAGTAATGGGGGATTTTAACTACCCTGACATCAACTGGGAGACAAATTCTGCACCAAGTGGAAGATCCAACAGGTTCCTAACAAACCTAGCAGACAACTTTGTTTCCCAAAAAATAGAGAAGGGAACAAGGGGATCAGTCATATTGGACTTAATTCTCACTAGCAGAGATGAAATGATAGAAGGTGTTGAAGCTACAGGAACCTTGGGGGCATGTGATCATGCAATATTGGAATTCAACATTATGCAAGCACAAGTAATAGAACAAAGTCAAACTAGAGTCTTGGACTTTAAGAGTGCTAATTTCAATAAACTTAGAGAGAGCTTGGGAAGGATTCCATGGATGAGAATCCTCAAGGGGAAAACAACTCAAGAAGCTTGTGAAATTTTGAAAAGTGAGATTATAAAAGCCCAGTCTAGAACAATACCAATGAAGAAGAAAAATAACAGCTCTCAAAAGAAACCAGCATGGCTGCATAAAGAACTGTCTGACAAATTGAAGGACAAAAAGGACAAGTATAAAAAATGGAAAGAGGGGCAAATAACTAAGGCAGAATATCAGCAAATAGCCCGAGCCTGTAAAGATGAAGTGAGGAAAGCTAAGGCTCACAATGAACAAAGGCTTGCGACAAAAGTAAAAATTAACAAAAAAAAGCTTCTTCCAACATGTTAAAAACAAGAAAAAAGTCAAAGAAACATTTGGTCCATTGCTGGGAGAAAGTGGCAAGAAGGTGACAAGCAACATGGAAAAAGCAGAACTACTTAACTCATTTTTTGCATCTGTCTTTACACAAAGGGAAAAAAACAGTCCAATCTACCAAAAACAGCACCACGAAAAACAGATTAGGAACATAAGTTAAAATAGGGAAGAAAATGGTAAGTCAACACCTGTCTACCCTAGACGAGTTCAAATCACCAGGACCGGATGGATTATACCCCAAGGTTCTGAAGGAACTGGCAAATGAGATCTCAGAACCACTGAAATATATCTTTCAAAGATCCTGGAGCACCGGGGAACTGCCAGAGGACTGGAAAAGAGCTGATGTAGTTCCCATCTTCAAAAAGGAAAAAAAAATAGATCCAGGAAACTACAGACCTATCAGCCTGACCTCAATACCAGGGAAGATTCTGGAAAAGAGAATCAAGCAATGAATCAGCGAACACCTAGAAGCAAACAAAGTAATAACCAAAAGCCAACATGGGTTTGTCAAAAACAGATCATGCCAGACTAATCTTATTGCATTCTTTGACAAAGTGACAAAATTAGTGGACCAGAGGAATACTGTCGATATAATTTACTTGGACTTCAGTAAGGCATTTGATAAAGTAGACCATAACCTACTACTAGATAAAGTAGATAAATGTGGGTTAGACAGCATCACCACCAGATGGATTCGTAACTGGCTGACCAACCGCACTCAATGTGTAGTGCTTAATGGAACTGCATCTACATGGAGGGAAGTATGCAGTGGAGTACCCCAAGGCTCTGTTTTAGGCCCAGTACTCTTCAACATCTTCATGAATGACTTGGATGAGGGGATAGATGGGGAACTCATCAAATTTTCAGATGACACCAAACTGGCAGGAATAGCCAACACTCCAGAAGATAGGGTTAAGATACAGAAGGATCTTGACAGACTTGAACATTGGGCGCTATCTAGCAAAATGAAATTCAATGGTGAAAAAAGTAAGGTTCTACATTTAGGCAAGAAAAACAAAATGCACAGGTACAGTATATGTGGTACCTTGCTCAATAACTGTATAACTGTGAGAGGGATCTTGGAGTCCTAGTGGACAACCATTTCAATATGAGCCAGAGAAGCCAAGACAGTTCTAGGCTGCATAAACAGAGGGATAGAATCAAGATCATGTGAAGTGTTAATACCACTTTATAATGCCTTGGTAAGGCCACACTTGGAATACTGCATTCAGTTTTGGTCGCCAAAAAAGATGTTGAGACTGCTTGCTTATCATTTCCCAGCTCCATAGTTTTGACCATCATTACTTCTATTCTGCTCTAGTTCATCTTAATAGCAGTGTCTACTGAAAGCAATATTGCCTCATTCACAGCCAGTGACAGCTGGTGCCCCATAGGCCTGGTGGAGCCATGTCCACAGTCAAGGTAAATGGAATCAATTAATAATAGCGGAGGAAGCCGCTGGAAGAGCTATTCAGTTACAATTCCCCTCCCATCCTCCTTTCTCATCTTCTTTTGTAAAGACTCAAAGGAGCTTAAAAATGCATTACAGCCGCAACTATTTGCTCATCTAAGTAAACTGAAAAACAGACCTTTACCTTAGTCCCATTGATTTTCATGCTGTTATGGTTGACCCACATGGCAGAGAAGTTGTGTGGTTTCACCCTGTACACGGGACCTGTCAAGATTGTGAAAGTATTAGATTTTTAATTGTTCTAATAGCACCGCACAGAATAATACCCAGGGGCTGATGTGGGCTACAAAGAGGAGAGGAGGGAGAGAAGGAGGAGATGATAATGGATTGCTGAAGAAAGGATGAAGAAGACAGACTTTTTATAGCCAAGCCTCTCAAATGTTTTCTATCTTGAAAAATAATAGCTCATAGTTCCTACGTGATGATGTATTTTTTTCTCTTTTTTAAAGATCGCATCAAGCTATATGTCAAGGATATCCTTCCACTTTTCATTTTTGGAGTTGGGAATTCTTAGAATATTCAGTGAGAAATGTAAGAAATTTCCATTCCTAATCTTATTTCTTTAATACAGGTAGTCCTCAACTTACAACAGTTCATTTAGTGACCATTCAAAGTCGCAATGGCACTGAAAAAAGTGACTTATGACCATTTTTCACACTTACGACCATTGCAGCATCCCCATGGTCACATGATCAAAATTTGGACGCTTTTCTACTGACTCATATTTATGACAGCTGTAGTGTCCCGGGGTCATGTGATCACCTTTTGCAATCTTCAGATAAGCAATGTCAGTGGGGAAGCCAATTCACTTAACAACTCTGTTACATTAAGGAGGGAATGAGTCACCCTAAAAAGGACGGCTGGGCGCAAATCAGCGGATGCAATGTGTGGAAAAATGAGAACATTTTGCCACCTGTATTGCCACTAAATAAGTCCTGATAAAGGCTCTTAGACGTGTTTGGTCGGATTTGGAATTACTGGTCCTCCAGCGTCGCTTTAGACGTCTCTTTTGGCGTTTCATCTCCCGGAGCTCCTCGGTAAACCAGGGAGCTTTCCTGGATCCACTGCCATGGAGAGGTCGCAAAGGTGCAATCCGGTTCAGCACCCCAGATGCCGCCCTATTCCAGGCAGCTACTAGAGTCTCAGCCGGATTGTGGACAAGGGTATCTCCCCAAGCTCCTTCTGGAACCCTTCCGGGTCCATTAGGCATCTGGGGCGGAACCACTTAATCGGTTCCGCCTCCCTGCGGTGGAGGAGTGATGCCTTAAAGTCTAACCTCAGCAGGAAATGATCTGACCACGACAAGGGAGAGATAGCTATACCCCTTAATTTCAGATCATTAACAACTTAATGAACTTAACAACTTCAGTGATTCACTGAACAACTTTGGCAAGAAAGGTTGCAAAACAGAGCAAAATTTACTTAACAACTGTCTCGCTTAGCAACAGAAATTTTGGGCCAATTGTGGTCGTATGTCGAGGACTGCCTGCATAACATCATATTTGGCAGTTACATAAAAATATAATACCATTGGTAATATTAAATTTTACCTGATGTAACTGTTTTAACTCAAAACAAGGAGAATTTAACAATATTTTTTGAATTTATTTAATTAGATTTGTACCTTGCTTTTCATTCAGGACAAGGGTGGGTTCCAACTTACCTCGCTGCTGGTTCGCTCCCTCCCGCGCCACGTAGAGTAATGAAAAATGCACAGTAACGCAAAATCCGGGAAAAAAATGCTGAAAAAAAGATGGCGACCGCATGCACAGTGCCGGAACTCGGCTTCTGAGCGCATGCTCAGAAGGAAAAAAAAATTTCAAAAGAATAAAAAAATTCCAATTTTTTTTTAAAAAAAGATGGTGGCGCCCACGGACCGGCACCAACCGATCTGGTTCAGTGACATCATCATGACATCACCAGTGGGTTGCTACCAGTTCGGGCGAACCGGGAGGAGCCCACCCCTGATTCAGGAGCTCAAGACGGCATACATAGCACTCCCTTCTTCTCTACCTTACCCAAAACAACCCTGCAGTGTAAATTGGGCTGAGGAACAGTGTCTATCTCAAAGTCCTCAGTGAGTTTTCATGATTTAAGATAGATTAGAAGATGAGTCTTCCTGTTTCTATTTCAGCGTCTTAACTATTACATTACGCTGGCTGAATGCAAAACATCTCTTCATATTATTTCTTTGAACTTCCTGAAACAGAGATTCATATATTATAGGCTTCCCCCAGAGGTTTATAGCCTGGATTAACAGATTGCATTTAATCCTTAAATCATGTTTGACTATCAATAGCCTGTTATCTCCTCCATTAAAGTTGTGTTGTCATATCCATCAATGCACTCTTTCTCCTCTGCTTTTTAATGTGGCTTTAGGAGCTCTTGCTTGTCTATTATAAATCCACTTAGTAAGTGAGTATCAAGAGTAAGCAACATCCACTGTGTGAGCAAACAAGGTGGATAAATGGGAACTTGGTGGGTGTATTTAGAGTTTGAGGGGAAGACACTTAATTTGTTTGTTGGTTGTTCACTGGAGCACCATGGAGATGAAGGGGTCTACTTTTGTAACTTGGAAGGAATCTGCCATCTTTGTTTTTGTCACTCAAGAACACATGGTATGAGGTGCAGACTAATTGACCCGGAATTCTGGAAGAAAAGATGAGAAGGATAGCAATGAAAATGGCCATTCCCCCATTTTATCAAGGAAAATTAGGATTTCTTGAAAGAGTTACAGGAAACATTTGGGAAGAGTCCATCTCCCAGAAGATAGCAGTTCCAAGACTTCCCTGTTGATGTTTCTGGATTGCTGCATGAAGAAGACACAGCAGGTTGTGCAAATGAAAGTATTCCTGCCACTTAAGGAATTGGAGGTAGTGATTGGAAATACTCTCCTGAAATAGATTTAGATTTATTATTAGAGTTGGAAGGGACCTTGTAGGTCATCTAGTCCAACCCCCTGCTCAAGCAGGAGTTCCTACACCATTTGAGACAGATGGCAGTCCAGTCTCTCCTTGAAGGTCGCAAGTGTTGGGGCTCTCACAACCTCCGCTGGCAAGCTGTTCCACTGGTTGATCGCTCTCACCGTCAGAAAGTTTCTCCTCACTTCCAGGTTGAATCTCTCCTTGGTCAGCTTCCATCCGTTATTCCTTGTTTGGCTTTCTGGTGCCATAGAGAACAGCCTGACCCCTTCCTCTCTGTGGCATCCCCTCAAGTATTGGAACACTGCTATCATGTTCACCCCTGGTCCTTCTCTTCGCCAGACTGGCCAAGCTCAGTTCCTGCAACCGCTCTTTGTATGTTTTATTTTCCAGACCCTTTATCATCCTGGTTGCTCTCTTCTGCACTTTCTCTAGGGTTTCAATGTCTTTTTTGTAGTGTGGTGACCAAAACTGGATGCAGTACTCTAGGTGTGGTCTGACCAAGGCTTTCTAGAGTGGTACTAGTACCTCTCTGGTCCTTGATTGTATCCCTCTATTTATGCAGCTCAGGACTGCGTTGGCCTTTTTGGCTGCTGCTGCACACTGCTGGCTCATATTTAGTTGGCTGTCTACCAGGACTCCGAGATCCCTCTCGCAATCGCTGCTATTGAGTGTGGTTTCACCCAGTTTGTATGTGTATTTTTGATTCTTCTTGCCTAGGTGCAGAATTTTACTTTTCTCTGTGTTAAATTTCATTTTATTGGTTTGGGCCCAGTGTTCGAGTCTGTCGAGGTCCCTCTGGATTTTGAGTCTGTCCTCTGGGGTGTTTGCTACTCCCGCCAGCTTGGTGTCATCTGCAAATTTGGTTAGTTCTCCTGCTATTCCCTCATCTAGGTCATTTATAAAGTTATTGAAGAGTACTGGGCCTAGGACAGAACCTTGTGGTACCCCACTGCTTACTTCTCTCCATGTGGACTTAGAGCCATTGAGGACTCCTCGCCGGGTACGGTTGGTCAGCCAATTGTTAATCCATCTGGTTGTGTAGCTGTCTATCCCGCTTTTTCTAGCTTATGAAGGAGTAGGTTGTGGTCTAGACTGGACAGGCATTCTGTCATGAAGCAAATTTACATATTCAGGATGGGAGACACCCAATAATGAGCATGTAAGCAAAAGAAAGATAAGGTCCAGTTGCGTGATCCAAGGATTTTAGTGTCTCCAAACAAATGCACAGAATACCGCATGAGGAACAAATAAAGAGAACTAGAAGTCTTATTTCCAAAAAGTGAATATGATATACTGTAGTAGGCATTGGTAAAATTTAATGGAATGAAAGGACTGAAAGGTTTAATTTATTCAAACAGCCTGAACCATGAGATAATGTTGAAATAAATTAGATAGATAGTGGATGGATTGATGCATGGATGGATGCATGGATGGATGGATATAGATTTCAGAGGTGGGATTCAGCAGGTTCTAACCAGTTCTGGAGAACTGGTAGCGGAAATTTTGAGTAGTTCGGAGAACCGGTAAATACCACCTCTGACTGGCTCCACCCCCATCTATTCTCTGCCTCCCGAGTCCCAGTTGATCGGGAGGGAATGGGGATTTTGCAGTAATCTTCCCTGCCTGGAGTAACCTTCCCCTTTGTAAGAAGATGAAGGAAGTAGAAATTAATATTGTTTGACCTTTGAAAGAAGCTTCAACATCCTGTTTTTCAGGCCAGCAGCTTGTTCTGAAACCTGTAAAATTGATGTATTTGTATTTGTATTTGTATTTGTTTATTTGTCAAGCATATATGATTATAAGCAAAGTATAAACAGTAAAACATGATTGAATATATATGTAATATTACAAGCATGAATAAGAGTAAAAGAGATATGAATATATGGGTACATTAGGACAGGAACGGTAGGCACGATTGTGCGCTTATGCACGCCCCTTACTGACCTCTTAGGAATGGGGTGAGGTTGATGGTAGATAATAAGAGGTTGAAGTTTTTGGGGTTTGGGGAAGAAACTACTGAGTCAGGTAAAGTGTTCCAGGCGTTGACAACTCTGTTGTTGAAGTCGAATTTTTTGCAATCAAGTCTGGAGCGGTTTACATTAAGTTTGTATCTATTGTGAGCTCGTGTATTATTGCGGTTGAAGCTGAAGTAGTCATTAACGGGTAGGACATTGAGGCGAATAATTTTGTGAGCTACACTTAGGTCAGATCGAAGGTGGCGGAGTTCTAAATTTTGAAGTCCCAAAATTTCAAGTCTGGTTTCATAAGGAATTCTGTTGTGAACAGAGGAATGTAATACTCTTCTTGTGAAGTATCGCTGGACATTCTCAATTGTGTTAATGTCTGATATGTAGTGTAGCCCACAGTACTCCTAAAATGCAATTAAAACAACAGCAAAATTTTTTCATTTATCTTGGATACCTCAGATAATATTTAATAAAAGCTGGTTGCTTTGTTGTAAGATTGGATATAACAATCTTAAAATTAGGTTAATTAGAAAAGACTTATTCATAGAATTTAGGCATGTCTCACTATTGCCATACTTTTACCTAAATTCATAGTAATATTAACTTTTTTTTGTTGAAGATATTAAAAATGGATACAGGTGGTTTTTTTTAGCTTTATCCCCAATATTTGGATTATACCAAAGCTTTTAGTGCCTGGGAATCGGCAGTAGTCAAAAGCAGCAGTCATTATCATAGAACATGAGAAAGTTAAATTTACATTTGATTTGTACGTCTGACTTGGCAGGTACTGTTTGTTATCATTTAAATTAATCTTTTTCTCACCAGAGGAACAAGGGGAAAAAAACATTTGAGAATTTTTAATTTTAGAAAAGTTTGCATTATCTATGATTCAGACTTCTGAACTCTTTATTAAACAAACAATAATAAAAATATAAGTAACACGTTACAGTAGAATAGAAAAATGCAAAGTCATGTTGATAGTGCGCAAGTATTAACAAATGGCATGCTGCAAATTACAAAGAGTAGAAATTCTACGATATAAAATTGAAAAATATTCTGTACATACATATGTATAGTAAACAGGGTTTAGAAGCTGTCAAGAACAAGCTTGTTTTGCAACTACTATCTCTTGGACCTGTTTCTCGTTGTTTCTTCTAACCCCACCTGGATACAGCAAGGAGGGGCTCCAGGTCCAGGGGTGGGTTTCATTTACCTTCACCACCGGTTCGGGTTGAGACGTTTCACGCTCGCACGATTGCTCTGCTCACGCACGAACATCCCCTCGCACGATTTCACTTCCGCGCATGCTCAGAAGGTAGATTCAGCCCGAAACACAGCTGAGGAGCTCATCAGCTGTGCTTCGGGCGAAGAAATAAAGGTCAGTATTAACCCGGGGACGGGCGGGAGGGCTTTTTTCACAGCACAAAACGCTGTGAAGCCTTCCAAAGTTAGAAAAATCGGCCGAAAATTCAAAAAAAAAGATGGCGAGCACAGACCGGCACAGACAGAACCGGATCTGTGACACCAAAATTACATCACCAGCGGGTCGCTAACAGTTTGGGCGATTGGTCCAAACTGGGAGGAACTCACCCCTCTCCAGGTCTCTTCCATCAAACGATGAAGTCTAGGAGTCAGGGCTTCCTTGTGGCAGCCAACTGGAGCAACATTCTTCCAGGAATCCTGATAAACCCTAGCTTTGTTAACCTTTTCTAAAGGGCTGAAAACATGGCTACCCTCTCCAAACACTTTCAGGGACAGGAACTTAGGAGAACTTTCCAGGTAATGCTGCTTTTGTGAATGGGTTTTTATTGGTTTGATCTTGGGCTTCATGGTTTACATCAGAGGTGTCCAACCTTGGCAACTTTAAGAACTTGCTGACTTCAACTCTGGGACAGAGTCCTAGTGGACAACCATTTAAATATGAGCCAGGAGTGTGCAGCAGCTGCCAAAAAAGCCAACACAGTTCTAGGCTGCATAAACAGAGGGATAGAATGAAGATCATGTGAAGTGTTAATACCACTTTATAATGCCTTAGTAAGGCCACACTTGGAATACTGCATTCAGTTTTGGTCGCCACGATGCAAAAAGGATGTTGTGACTCTAGAAAGAGTGCAGAGAAGAGCAACAAAGATGATTAGGGGACTGGAGGCTAAAACATATGAAGAACGGTTGCAGGAACTGGGTATGTCTAGTTTAATGAAAAGAAGGATCAGGGGGGACATGATAGCAGTGTTCCAATATCTCAGGGGCTGCCACAAAGAAGAGGGAGCCTGGCTGTTCTCCAAAGCACCTGAGGGTAGAACAAGAAGCAATGGGTGGAAACTAATCAAGGAGAGAAGCAACTTAGAACTAAGAAGAAATTTCCCAACAGTTAGACCAATTAATCAGTGGAATGGCTTGCAACCAGAAGTTGCAACCAAGAGGTTTTTAAAAAGAGATTGGACAAACATTTGTCTGAAATGGTATAGGATTTCCTGCCTGAGCAGGGGGTTGGACTAGAAGACCTCCATGGTCCTTCCAACTCTGTTATTCTGTTATATACAGATAGGGGAATCAATTTTGTAAATGGAAGGCTTTAATTTACAGGCACTTACTATCATGGCAGGGAAAATCTCCAGAACTTTCAGCTACAGTTCCTAACCATAAATTTGCAAACTGGGCATTGCGCAGGAATTTCACCAGTATCCGTTATTGATTGATTGGAAATGACTTCACTTTTTCTTATTTTGGGATAAATAAGGTGTCCTGTATTAAGTTCCATTCCATGCATGTTATGTTGCAGCTTGTAATTCACAAAAGCAAATGCAATTACGAACACCTGGTTGGCTGTTTAAATGTCAGAAGAACATTTGTTATGGTTATTTACCAGCGTAGGTACAATTATCCCATTGTCACACTCTCTTATGCAATGTGTTCCAACACTGCATTCTCTTTTCTTTTCCTTTTCCTGAAAAAAACAAACTGAACACCTATTTATAGCAGGTATGATTTCTCTCAAAACTGATTGTTGAAGTCTAGAGATTCTTCCCATTCTGCATTTTGCAATAGTCTTTCTTTTTAATTGTGTGCATTGTGTGTGGAAAGATGCTTACGTTTGGATTTGGATCAGTGAAACCTGAAAATGGTATCATATTTTGTGGGCCATGATTAAGCAGAAACTCCACTTTTGTGCCAAACTAGGAATAAGTCTTGCTGAACTAAATTAAGATGACTTTTGAGTAGTTGTATGGGGGGGGGGGGACACTTAAAGTTGGTTTTAGTCTGCATGCCTAATTCATAGTACAATCGCAGAGCCATCCAGAGGATAGAAAAGATCCTTAGGACAATATATATTTAATCCATCAGAAAGTTGCAATAGCACTTGAGTTAAGCGATAACTATTGACAGGAAATGTTTATTTTGTCACTTAACCACAAGGATTCTTCTGGCATTTATTAAGCATAAATTTCTATATCCCTAAAGTTTCAAGAGCAGTTTATTTTGCTGTCTGTCTATTGTCACACACCATAATGTGAAAATCCCAGTTAAAACCCTGAGTTTCTATATTTATCCCTTGATTGGCTAATTCTACTAATCTGCCATCATTGCAGTTATTAAAAGAATGAGATTTCTGTTTTAATACTCTTGGAGATTTACTGAATCTTTACTTTTGTCAATATTCATTTACTCTTAATCAGACGTGGGCATTTTACAGCCCCGGGCCACATCCGGCCCTTTGGCTGTCCCTGTCCAGCCCATGTGAGGTCAATTGGAAATTAGAAATGTAGATAAGTGTATGCCATACATGCAATAAAACCACACTTCTTTTATTTTGAAGGCGACTGCTATTTTTTTGTATTTATTTACATATGTGCGGGCATACGTGCCAACACGGCTTCACAAGCCCTATTGGTTTAGCCCTCTGCCCAGTTCCTTATGTGGCCTTTTGCAAAAATTAATTGCCCATCCCTGCCCTTAATGGCAGATTTAGTTTGGAGAAAGCGTTCAACTTTACAGTTACAGAATTATTCTGCTGATGAGAATTTGCTTTAGTTTCACAGAGTTCTCGCAAATTGATATAACCTACAAATTATTTCAGGGTTGTGAGTTTTGTTTTGGTTCGGTTTGGCCAACCGAGTGTGACAGCAAATGGCTGAGTTTTTAAGCTCAAGATGGGAGACTATATTTCAACAGAAGAGAACACTTGAGTGTTGAAATGTGAGGTCCTTGGTGCTGTCTGTACTTGGTGGCTACCTTGTAGAAATTGCATTATCAAACTAGGTAACATCCTCAACACTGATGATGGTACCTACTTTGGTATTGAAACGTTAGCAAGAAAACCACCAAGCTCAAAGAGCCCCAAAGACACCGCAGACTATATTTCAGTTAACCTGTATGCTAATTCCACAAAATTAAATGCTGAAATGTCTTTAGGATCCTTACAAAAGAAGAAGAAAACTGCTCTTATTGGCTCTGCCTATATGAACCACCTGTCTTATTACAATGGTTGCCCTAATAACTTTTGTTATTAACTTCTCCTGCCCTCAAAGCATAATATTCTTGTGTTGTGCTTATTGGCCATTTTTATTTTACGATGACTGGCCTAGAGTCTTTGGATACAGTGTCATATAAAGGACCACATAAATTAATGTTAGTTTCATTAATTTTGTGACTTAAGGTCTCATTGGACTGCCAGATGATATCTGATGATATCCCTTCCCTATTGTCTCTCTAGACCAGGGGTGTCAAACTCGATTTCATTGAGAGCTACATCAGGGTTGTGTTTGACCACAGAGGGCTGCGGGTGGGTGTGACACGGGACGTGTCGGGGGCACTGTGGTGGCCAAGTACCAAGGCAGGACTTCCCTGAGACCCTCCCTCACTCTCATTATATCCATCCTTCCTTCCTTCCTTCCTTCCTTCCTTCCTTCCTTCCTTCCTTCCTTCCTTCCTTCCTTCCTTCCTTCCTTCCTTCCTTCCTTCCTTCCTTCCTTCCCTTCTTTTTCCTTCCCTCTTCATTCTCCTTTCCCCTTCCTTTCCCTCTTTCCTTATTTTTCCTTCCTTGCTCTCTTCCCATCTTTTTCTTTTTCTTTCCTCTTCCCCTTTCACCTTTCCTGTCCCTTCTTGTATGCTGAAATGCAAAAGGGGAAACATTTATCCTTTTATTTTGTTTTGTTTTTAGTTTGTTTTGATAGCCCTCGGCCAGCGAAAACGGAGCCCGGGTGGGCCGTGCGTGGCCCCCCTCTGCCCCATTTTTGGCCCCCCTCTGCCAGTGAAAACGGACCTTGGGAGGGCGCACATGCCCCCCCCCCCGAGATCCGTTTACACTGGCAGAGGCTCCACGGACTGGTTCTTTGCTGTTTCCAGGCCGGCCCTGGCCGGGCCAGATCTAAGCACCGCATGCCTTGAGTTTGACACCCTTGCTCTAGACAATGGTTTCCAGCTCATTCCATAAGGCAAACATCAAAATATTGCATACTAGCAACATCAGAAAATCTTTCTATTTGTTAGACGGATACTGGACGTATTTGTGTGAAAGTTTCAGATTATTGGCATTCCAAATAACCAACATTTTCCTCTTGCTATAGTGAGATGCTGTACTTTACTATTCTATACTATTCTATACTATTCTATACTATTCTCATTGGAAGAAATGAGATGTTTTCTGTATGTTGAGGTGATTCTATGAATACAAAGGGTATTTTTGCCTTTTTTTCATCATCTTCTTCCTACATGCACACATTTGACCTCTTTGCTCAGACAGCCATGTACACTGAACAATAACAATCAACGCAACTCTCATTGTAGAAAGGGTTAATTTGGGCTGCTTTCCAACTTGCAATTTTGTTGTTGTTGTTGTTTAAATCCTTGAGAAAGGCTGAAGAGAATTTTGAAGAGATTGAAAAGACCGGCAGGGTTCAGCGAAAGAGACTACAAATGCTAGAAGACATTATTTAAAGAAAAGATTGGCTGATTTTTTCTTTTCCCTTGAATAATTTTCTATGTTCAAAAACGGATAGAAATGAAATGGGAACAGATTCTGTAAAATTGCGCAGAGAATTCTTTGAAAGTTAAGTCTTTCCTGAGGTAAATTCCATAGAATCCAATGAAATAGTTTAATGTCTATGGAGATTCTCAGTCACCCAGGTCATGGTTGTCCCAAAGGTGCTTTTATTTTTCTTTTTTCTTAAAAGGCAGGTGGACTTTGTTTTTCCTTGAAGACGTTTCGCTTCTCATCCAAGAAGCTTCTTCAGGTTCTGACTGAATGGCGGAGGATGGAAGGATTTATATTCGTTGCAGTCATTTGGTCGCTAGCACTTTTTCTGAGACTCATTGAGGCCTTTTGGAGGTTTATCTGTGCTCTTGGGATCTCCTGAATAGTGCAAATGGGTGTGGAACTTCTTGGAACTGCTGAAAGGACAGGGAATATATTGTAATATATTGTACTATATTGTAAGTAAGGAATATATTGATAGGTAGTGTTGTATCCCTCCCCCACTGTTGAGAGAGGGCTGTTCAATTTTGACATAGATGGCCTCTTTGACCCCTCTTTCAAACCAATGGCCCTTTCTGTCCAGAATGTGGACTTTACTGTCTTCAAAAAAGTGACCTTTGTCTTTCAAATGCCGATGGACTACTGAATCTTGCCCGGATGGGTTTGTTCTCCTATGTTGTGCCATCCGTTTTTGAAGTGGTTGTTTTGTTTCTCCTATATACAGATCTGTACATGTCTCATTGTACTGCATATATCGCTTTGCTCAGTTTGTGTCTGGGTGTTTTATCTTTGGGGGTGGGCAAGCTTCTGCCTTATTGTATTTTGGGGTTTTTAAAATGTGTTGAAATTTTAAACCCCACTTTAAACCCCAACATTCTTGGAATTGGATACCTTTGCTCTAGCAGAACATTTCCGCTTGGAGAAAGAAAAAAAATGCAGCTGAGCATCTTCTACTTGGCTGAAGATCGCAGAAATTGACCTCGGATAATGGTACTGCTGTGAATTTTGCAGGATTTTAATTACAGATGTCAATGCAGAATGCTAAGTCAGTTTTTTTTTAAAAAAAGAAAGAAGGAAGGAAGGAAGGAAGGAAGGGAGGGAGGGAGAGAGGGAGGGGGAGAGAGAGAGAAAGAAAAAGAAAGAAAGAAAGAAAGAAAGAAAGAAAGAAAGAAAGAAAGAAAGAAAGAGAGAAAAAGAGAAAGGAAGGAAGGAAGGAAGGAAGGAAGGAAGGAAGGGAGGGAGGGAGGGAGAGAGGGAGGGGGAGAGAGAGAGAGAGAGAGAAAGGAAGAAAGAAAAAGAAAGAAAGAAAGAAAGAAAGAGAGAAAGAGAAAGGAAGGAAGGAAGGAAGGAAGGGAGGGAGGGAGGGAGGGAGGGAGGGAGAGAGAGAGAGAGAGAGAGAGAGAGAGAGAGAGAGAGAGAGAGAGAGAGAGAGAGAGAGAGAGAAAGAAAGAAAGAAAGAAAAAGAGAGAAAGAGAGAAAGAGAGAAAGAGAGAAAGAAAGAAATCATTTCAGCACCTATTATAGCAATAAGAACAATACTTGCTCCCAGAAATGAAAATTCTGGCGAATGGGGTGTTTTACAGTAGTCTATCAGCCAGCCATACATGCAAGAAATATTGTTTTACACGGGGAGGGAGGAGGGGAGGAGGAATCTATTTATTTATTTTTGTTATGCATTGAGCAAGAATAATACAAAGAAACCATGTTCGCCACCTTAACAAATTAGAAGCGCTAACAACTGTTTGCCTATTAGTTTTAAATGGATGACTCTCAATCGCTTTGCTTCAATAACAGGCCTAGGTGGGCAACGTTTTCAACTTCAAATTAGTTGATAATTCGCCTGCTTATTTTGTGAGTCAGAAGCTGTTTGCTGAACAATGTTCAGCCCGGTGCAAGCTACCATATATCTTATCGCAATATTTGACGGCACAACAGGTTTGGAAAATTGGTTCTCAGGTGACTGTAGTTTTTCAATTAACGCGAATTTGCTGATTAGTAGCTGCATTTGCGTGACTGAAAAACGAGTTCATATTCTCCCAGTGTTGCGTGACTCTTGACATGAACACAAGTGTTTAGGGGAAAGGAAACATTTGCTGGTTTTCATTTTCTGCCTGACTGATATGCTTGGTAACTGGTTTTTCAGCAACGCTCTGCTCTGTTGGCTTACAGGGGCTACGTATAATGCCCAGATAAAGATGCAGTCGTCTGTGTAGCTACACAATTCGCACATCCATTTTAGCAGGTGCCTGGGTTTCTGAGGAACCTTGTTAACTCTAGGAGATGGACTGCTTGGGGAAACCACATGGGGCGAATATCGTAAGGATATACTGCCCTGTCTTCATGCTATAAAGGTGTACAGGAAGTCCTCGACTTACGACCACAATTGGGAACAGAATTTCCATTGCTAAGCAAGGTATTGTTCTACCTCAAGCAGAATAGCAATAACACTTAGACTTATACACTGCTTCACAGTGCTTTACAGCCCGCTCTAAGTGGTTTACAGAGTCAGCATATTTGCCCCCGACAATCTGGGTCCTCGTTTTACTGACCTCGCAAGGACGGAAGGCTGAGTCAACCTTGAGCCTGGTGAGAATCGAACTGCAGAACTGCAGGCAGCCAGCAGTCAGCAGAAGTAGCCTGCAGTACTGCATTCTAACCATTCTGAGCCGCCATGACTCACAAAATCCAGAAGCGGTCTTCATGTAGCAACAAAAGTACTTATATTTTTTTTCTTTGATCAAAACGGTCAATTTAGCCTTGTGCTTGAGGTGGGGAAAAAATTGAACCTTTGATTTTGGGTTTAACTGATTAGATTGATTTGTTGTTATAGAAATGGCTGGTTTATATTATTATGGAAAAGTAAAAAGTTGAGGTTCGATCTTAATGCTTTATTCTACTACGTATTTTATGTGTTCACGAAGGTCGCAAGTGAAATGCATTTCATGTGATATTGAACTGATTCGCGGTGACCAATTTATAATACTATATAATTTTATATATATATATATATATATATATATATATATATATATATATATATATATATAATTATATAATTATATATACATGTATATATATATACATGTATATATATAATTACATGTATATATATATATTATATATTATATATATATATATATATATATATATATATATATATATATATATATATATATATATATATATATATTTATATATATATATATATATATATATATATATATATATATATATATATATATATATATATATATATATGCTTTTCTCTAAGCCAGTTACCATAACTGAAGCAGAATCCAAGCTGTGTGCCAGTGTATATCATATGATCTATCATCATATGATATACACATCAGGAGCCGAGGTGGCGCAGTGGTTAAAAGCAGCACTGCAACCTACTTCAGCTGACTGCTAGTTCAGCAGTTCAGCTGTTCAAATCTCACCAGGCTCAAGGTTGACTCAGCCTTCCATCCTTCTGAGGTGGGTAAAATGAGGACCCAGATTGTTGGGGGCAATATGCTGACTCTGTAAACCACTTAGAGAGGGCTGTAAAGCACTATGAAGTGGTATATAAGTCTAAGTGCTATTGCTATCCAATCTATGGTTATGTAGTATTTAACCTTGAGTATCTTCTGTCTATGTTTTCTTCGTAATAAATTAAAGGTGCCCAAAGGCTCACAGGTAAAAGTCAATCACGGCTGGTCAAAGTATATTTCAGAGAAGATACAATACTTGATATATTAAAAGACATAGTAGTCTCTCGGTCTTAATAATTTCCATTCCATCTCAAATTGTTCTTTCGGTATAATATCTTACAATGCATGATACATCATAATTCCAGGTAGTACCAAGATAACGTCAGGGTTTTATTTTTTGAGATAATTAATTTTCATGGACTATTTCAGTACAGTTAGGGACACTTGCAATTATTTTCAGATTACTTTGATCACCCTGAGAAGGGTGAGCAGGCAAGCTATTGTATTCTCTCACAATAATTAGCTTTATCATTAATACCAGAGAGAGGATGAAATTATGAACTCGTTCAATGCTGGGCATAAACTAGAAGAGCATTTGGAAATTTCTTAATCCAGAGAGTGATGGCTAGTCTATCAAAAATAGTTTTCCAAATAAAGATGTGATACAGAAATCATTTCAATAAGCAGGTAAATGTCAGGCGTGAAGAATCGGAGCCACACATTAACTTCCAGTTAAGGTGGTTTATTGCTCATGCCTTATACACCAAAATCTAATAAACTAACAGCACTAAATTGGAGATAGATAGTGGTTAACAGAATTCAAGAGAGGTTAGATTTACTTTGATTGTGGCAACCTAGAGATTCTAGGCTGCTTCCCCTTTTGACTCTGCCTGCTGTTTTCCTACTGTAGCAGAGTAAAAGGGTTTGTTTCAAGATGAGAAATTCCATCTTATAAACTTCCTTAACACTAACAGTCGTTCTGCACAGGAATCACTCTGGTGTCTTAACCACTACACCACACACTCTCTCTCTCTTTCTATCATTCCAGCTAAATACAGGTAGTCCATGACTTACGACCCCAATTGAGCTGAAAATTTCTGTTGTCAAGTGAAACAATTGTTAAGTGACTTTTGCTCCATTTTACGACCTTTCTTGCCACAGTTGTTAAGTGAATCACTGCAGTTGTTAAGCTAGTAACACGGTTGTTAAATCAATAAATGACTTTGCTTGGGAGAAGGTTGCAAAAAGTGATCACATGACTCGGGGACATCCTAAATATGAGTCAGTTGCCAAGCGTCCGAATTTTGATCACACAACCATGGGGATGCTGCATTGGTCATAAGTGTGAAAAACGGTCCTAAGTCACTTTGTTCATTGCTATTGTAATGTCAAATGGTCAATAAATCAACTGTTGTAAGTCAAGGACTATCTGTAATTGCAATTTCTTTTAAGGAGGAACTATCAATGTCCTTCCTTTCAGTATTGCACTCCTATTTAAAATCACTGTCTTTTAAAAAGATCAGGAAAGCTTTTCTCCTCTTGCCTGCTGGTTTAAAGATATTTAAACTAGTGATTTCTATTATTTACATACTTGTTTTATTTTGATTATTTCCCCCCGTTTTTAGACACTTTCCAGAACATTCTCTATGAATATTTTCCTTTTAAATTATTGAATAAAATTTATTTATTTATTTATTTATTTATTTGTGAGATTTATATACCGCCTCACAGTGCAAGCACTCTCTAAGCGGTTTACACCAGTAAGCAATGTATATTTATATTGCCCCCAACAATCTGGGTCCTCATTTTACCTACCTCGGAAGGATGGAAGGCTGAGTCAACCTTCAGCCGGTGAGATTTGAACTGCTGACCTGCGGATCACAGTCAGCTAAAGTGGCCTGCAGTACTGCCTCTAACTGCTGCGCCACCTCGGCTCATTAAAAATTCAATAAAATGCAGTGTATTTTTCACTTCGTTCCTTTAAGCTAAGACACACACCCCTCAGGAGTCCATGAAATCAAAATTATTTGCCAGCCTACATTAAAAAAATAATGCAATATTAAAAATCCTGTCCAACACTTATGAGAACAGGTAGCGGTAGAAAGGTGTCTGTCTTCATTTCTATTCGGTAACTATCAATAAATATAAACTATACAACCTATATCTATCTTTTGGGGGCCTGCATAATTTTTATAAGTGGGAAGGAGTTCAGAGTAAAAAAAAAATTTAAACACTGCTTTAAACTTTTTCTCAGTTATTGTTTCTCTGTAATAATAATAATAATAATAATAATAACAACAACAGAGTTGGAAGGGACCTTGGAGGTCTTCTACTCCAACCCCCTGCTTAGGCAGGAAACCCTACATCACTTCAGACAAATGGTTGTCCAACATCTTCTTAAAAACTTCCAGTGTTGGAGCATTCACAACTTTTTGAGGCAAGTTGTTCCACTGATTAATTGTTCTAACTGTCAGGAAACTTCTCCTTAGTTCTAAGTTGCTTCTCTCCTTGATTAGTTTCCACCCATTGCTTCTTGTTCTACCCTCAGGTGCTTTGGAGAATAGCTTGACTCCCTCTTCTTTGTGGCAACCCCTGAGATTTTGGAAGACTGCTATCATGTCACCCCTGGTCCTTCTTTTCATTAAACTAGACATACCCAGTTCCTGCAACCATTCTTCATATGTTTTAGCCTCCAGTCCCCTAATCATCTTTGTTGCTCTTCTCTGCACTCTTTCTAGAGTCTCAACATCCTTTTTACATCGTGGCGACCACTATGTTTCCCCATTTTGGTTTTTTCTGTTATCAATTAATATCAATATAATTTCCTCTCCAAGCAGAACAGAGCAATAAATTATCCCATATAACCTTAAATGTGTTTTCTGTTCATCCTTCTGATCTTTGAATTCCTATTTTGACTTTGTATTTAGGCAAATGTTCCCTACAAAGCTGCCGAGAGTTGCCGCAAATGGGAGGCATATTAATTAATTTAGTTAATTAAACTTGATTTAATAATAGTTGTCCATTCTGGAACAAATTATGGCAAAATTGTAGAAATCCATATTCCTCTTCGGGAACATTGGGAACATCGGGAACATTTCTCTTTGGGAAAATATTGTGTAGTGGGCTTCAGCAGGCAAGAAACAGACTGTAATAGATACAACAACATTTATTGACTGAAAACTGGAACTGAGGAACTGCAGGCAAGTCCAATTATAATACTTGAAAAAGCCCGCCCAAATATGAATGTTCTAAGTTTCCCTCCAAAACAGTTGGAGTTAACAATTAGGGTCATCTAAAGGTTAGTTTCACTTTAGCAAGACTTAACACAACTACCGTAATTTTCGGAGTATAAGACGCACCAGAGTATAAGACGCACCTTAGTTTTGGGGGAGGAAAACAAGGAAAAATGGCCTCTGCCTCCAAGCAATTTGCCAAACAGCAAACAGCACAGATGATATACACCAGGGGTGGCCAAACTATGGTTCTTTGAGGACCTGTGGACTTCAACTCCCAGTATTCCTGAGCCAGCCATGCATACATGGCTAGCTCAGGAATTCTGGGAGTTGAAGTCCACAGGTCCTCAAAGAACCATAGTTTGGCCACCCCTGAATACACTGTTTGCTGTGTATTTCTGTGCATGTGTGCCTGACCCATAGAAATAGCAAAGAATTGGAGAAATGTACATTATGCCAGAAAGTTTTCTTAAATGTAGTCACACTAACTCCTCCCAATTATTTAAATAGATCTACTCCAGGGGTGGGTTGCTCACTTACCTTGCTGCCGGAGCCATGCGTGCGCATCTCCACACTTCGGGGGCACGTGTGCCCCCTTGTGCGATTTTGCTTCTGCGCATGCGCAGAAGCAAAATCATGCCAAAATCTAACAAGGGGGCACGCGTGCGAGAGAGATTTCGGCGCAATTTTGCTTCCGCACATGCGCAGAAGCAAAATTGCCCGAAAATCACGGGAAAAAAATGGCGACGTGCCGGCTTGACCGGCAGAGAGGGCTCCGGAGCGGTTGCGAAATCTGCTGCTCCCTACCGGAGCTGCCTACTGGACAGCTCCGGCAGGAACCCACCTCTGATCTACTCCAAGGTAAGTCAGGATTTAATTTTAATACTAAACAGGGCACTGTTACATTTCAGACTATACTTGTACAGAGCTGTTAAAATTGATTAAAATTTCTGGAAGTATACATTATTCTCTATTATTTAAAAGAAGATACAATAGCATTGGGCCTCTTCAGAGCAAGCATTTATTTTAAAAAGCTTCTATATTTTGTTAAGTTGTCTAGATTTACAGGGGTCTCCAACCTTGGCAACTTTAAGACTTGTGGACTTCAACTCCCGGAATTCCTCAGCCAGCAAAGCTAACAAATCTGGCTGTGGAATTCTGGGAGTTGAAGTCCACAAGTCTTAAAATTGCCAAGGTTGAAGACCCCTGGCTCTAGAACAATAATAAAGCAGTCTTTAAAAAATAAGTCTAATAATTTGAACATTCTACAGACATTTATAGTTATTCACTTACCCCCTTGCAATCCAGTTCAGCAGAAAATAAAAATCTGCGTGACTCTCCCAGCCATTTGCCTCTTTGCAGTTTCAGTTTCAGTCTCATTTTAGCATGTGGCAAATCAGCTGGGGATCGGGAAGCTGCTAAGGACTTGCTTGTCTCAATAGGCTCTTCCCTGTTTGCCGCAAACAGATAAATTGCTGGAAGACAGAGGCCAAAGGGTGGGGGTGGCTGGGTGGGTGGGTCTACATTTGGTGTATAAGACTCACCCAAGTTTTCACCCTCGTTTTGGAGGTAAAAAGGTGTGTCTTATACTCCGAAAAATACAGTATATATATTCAATACATAACAGAAAAGCTTTCTCATATTCCCCCCAATGCATTTTTAAGTCATTTTTCCCCATTAAATAGCCATAGGCTAATATTTCATTATACTTGTACAGCATGCAATACATGCATTGAGTTTATTTCCCTGTATAAGGAGGCATTTCTTTAAACTGATGCAACCTGTTCTTTCTTTTTAATAATGAGATAATTTTCCTGCCGATACGCATTTACCCTCACTGTGAATAAGAGGAGGAAACATAACTGAAACTGAATTACTGAATGACGTAGCTTCAAACAAAATCTACAAAATAATGAGCCCCAAACAGAGGAAAAAGACTGATGAAGATATATACTTTAACCTGCCCTTTTTCTTGTTTATGTCAAGCCTGACATGGAACTAATTCATAATTATAACCTGTAATTTGATCATTTAAAACATGAATTCTGCAATTTAAACTTGGTTTTCTTGTTTAACGGCTAGAACTGCTCAAAGGTATTTTCAGTGATTACTTTCAAGAAATCAGAACTTATTGTGACCAAATAGCATAAAACACAAGGACTTGTCAAATGCTGATTAATTAAACCAAGCTACGGTAAAAAAGAAATATAGATTAAAAACTCTGGTAAACTTTTATAATGACTATTTTATACAGTTGGAATTTCTATCATTATTTTATCACAGTTTTGCAAAGGTCTTTCTACGGGATTCATTAATAATGTGGCTAAGTGAAACCCAGATAATTTGCATACCTTATGCAGATTTTCTCCAGTATTTCATTGAATGGCCCTTGTGAACAGACAAACGATGCTTTTACTGGACTAGAAAAAGTATGAAGAACCTAAAGAGCCATGGTGGCACTGTGGTTAAAATGCAGTATTGCAGGCTAACTCTGCCCACTGCCAGGAGGTCAATCCTGATTGGCTCAAGCTTTTCATCCATCTGAAGCTGGTGAAATGAGGACCCAGATTATTGGGGGCATTATGCTGACATTTGTAAACCATTTAGAGAGTGCTGTAAAGCATAAGGTGACCAGACGTCCCACTTTTGGCGGGACAGTCCCGCTTTTTAATAATTAGTCCCGCGTCCCGCGGCGTTTCAAAAAAGTCCCGCTTTTTGAATTTGAATTTGCCCTGCACACCCCTCTGCCTCCTGCCTCGCCTGCCTCCTCCTGCCAGGCGGGGAGGGAGGGCAGTGAGAGGGGCAGCGGCGGTCTTGCCTATTCGTCGCCGCAGAACCGAAGAAGCTGGTGGCATTCGCGGCGTGGGGCTTCCCCCGCCCGCTTTCCCCGGCCGTCGGGACGCCACCATTTGCGTTCTTTTGCCCTCTGCGCAAGCAGAATGCTTTGCGCATGCACAGAGGGCAAAAGAACGCAAACGGCGGTGTCCCGGCGGCTGGGGAAAGCGGGCGGGGGAAGCCCCGTGCCGCGAACGCCACCAGCTTCTTCGGCTCTGCGGCGACGAACAGGCAAGACCGCACTGATAGGAACCCACCCCTGGCTGTGATGAAGGGGGTGTGTTTGTGGGGGGTGCACAAAGCTGCAGGATAAGAGAGACCCCTCCCATCTTGTTCCCCTAGAAACCCCCCCATCAATGGTGTCCCGCTTTACAAATATTAAAATCTGGTCACCTTAGTAAAGCACCACGAAGTGGTATATAACGTATTTTTCAGAGTATAAGATGCTCCAGACTATAAGACGCAGCTACCTTTTTTGGGGAGGGAAACAAGAAAAAAAATTCTGCCTCTGCCTACCAGCATCCATTGGTATTCATCTGGCTAGCGTCCTTGCAGCAAACAGCAAACAGCCTGGTCAGCTTCAGCACATTATCACAGCCTGATTTAGCACAAACAACTGATTGGCAGTTGGACCGGCCTCCCGGAATACCCCCAATCAGCTGTTCCAGGCTACAGGGATCGCCAGAGCCCATCGCCGCCTCCGTGCATCACGTTTTTGGCCTCTGCGCGTTGTGTGTTGCATTTTTTGCCTCTGCACACTCCATTTTAGACCCTTTCCAGGCTGCCAGGATCATCACAGCACATTGCCGCTGATCGCCGCCTCCGCACATCGTGTTTTTGGCCCCTGCACACCCCGTTTTTGGCCTCTGCACATCCCATTTTTGGCCTCTGCGCATTGCATTTTTGGCCAGTTCCAGGCGGCGGTGATCCCTGCCACCTGGAACCGGCTGGAAATGTGACACGTGGAGGCCAAAAACTCAATGTGTGGAGGCCGAAAACGCAACACGCGAAGGCGGCAATCGGCTGTGGCGATCCCGGCAGCCTGGAACAGATCTAAAATGGGGTGTGTGGAGGCCAAAAATGTGACGCATGGAGGCAAAAAACGGCTGAAGGGTGGGGGCCGTTGGGTGGATGGGGGTTTCGGCAACATTCGGTGTATAAGACGCACCATAATTTTCACCCACTTTTAGGGGAGGGAGAAAAGTGCGTCTTATACTCCGAAAACTCCAGTAAGTCTAAGTGCTATTGCTAAATGTACCAAAATCACATCATGTCTATTGAGATTCTCAGTCATCCAGATCATAGTTGTCCCAAAGGTGCTTTTTCAAGAGGCAACTGGACTTTGTTGTTTTTCTTTCAAGATATTTCACTTCTCATCCAAGAAGCTGCTTCAGCTCTGACTGGATGGTAGGGAATAGAAGGATTTATACAGACAGCAGACAGCTGGTCTGTCACGGGGTGATTTTCTGATTGTCAGCTGTACTCCTATGTATTCATATGGCAGGCATTATGACCAGAGGTTCTTAGCAAAATGAAGCAGTCACATGGGGTGTGATCTGCGCAGATGTGAAATTCCTTTGTACCCCTCCCTTACTTCTGCTGTACCCCCCTTCTACTTCATTAAGAAGGAGGTATATTTTAGCTGACAAGATGTAATCATTAAGTATTAGGTTTTTATATTTCTTTTGTACCGAAATAAATATTTTATTATTAGACTTTATATTCGCGTTTATTTTTGTCAAAAATTGGATTCCAAGAGAAAGGATTCATTACCTCTACAATTTATCATTCTTATCTTAACATGGTCATTTGCATTCTTTTAAAGAGTCATTGAGGCCACCTGGAGGTTTATCTGTGAGGCCATCTATGTCAAAATTGAACAGTCCTCTCTCAACAGACGGGGAGGGATGTGACATCATCTATCTCCAGTCTACAACACAGTCCTTTCAACAGTTCCAAGAAGGCTCCACACCCATTTGCACTATTCAGGTGATCCTGATGACACAGATAAACTTACAGGTGTCCTAAACAAATCTATACAAGAATGCAAATGACCAGTTGTCTGCAAGGAGTGTAAATCCTTCCATTCCCCACCATCCAGTCAGAGCTGAAGAAGCTTCTGGGATGAGAAGTGAAACATCTTCGAAGTCCAGTAGCCTCCTGAAAAAGCACCTTTGGGACTAAATCACACCAGTTTTCTCAATAATGGCCAAAGCAGCCATCACATATGTAACATCATCCATTTACTACCACCATTCAACTAGGAGGTAAATACTCCCCCCCCTGTATTTTCCAGTAATTAAATTGGTAGTGACAACACTGGCTCAATGGCCTTGAAATGGAGATGAACACCGTTCCCTAGAGTCGGTCTACAACTAGTGAAGTAAAATCCACAGGGACTCCTTTACAAACACACACACACACACATACACACACACACAACATGCACACACACAAAGCTATATACACACAGAAACAAATGTGCATGTATAAATACAGAACTAGGGTGGATAAAGACTGATCTGTACATCTCTGTCCTATGAAGTTGTGAGGTCTTGAGGGTGTATTTGTATTTAAAGAGAGAAAAGTTAGTGTCAAGTGTAGGAAATCCAAAGCGGTTCAAATGAATACAGATTTATTGCATTGCTAACACTCTCTACAAGAATCTGAATTACTAGCAGTCAAGGCAATTGAAGGTAGATAAGAGTCAAAAGAATTCAAGAAGGGCTGGACTTAGCTCTCTTGTGGGCGTGAAGGGACTCGAGACTGATGACGCATTTGACCCCTCCTTCAGGCTGAGTCTGATCATCTCCTACAGTTAGTGTTGAAATCTTAGTTAGGAGTTAGCAAATGAAGCAGCCATAAAGATATCTGTCTCTGTCCACAAATATCCTCTTCTAGGACATGACCTGCTCAGCTCCAGAATGCATCAAAGCTTTCCATGGCCAGCCCCATTTTGCAGCTGGTACTCTTGATATATATATATTTAATCTCATAAGCTTAGACTCATTTTGTGATGTTCAAATAATTCTACAATAGAATCATTAAGGAAAGATATAATCCTAGAATGGGGACACTTACTCCTCTTTTGTCTGAACAAAGAATCCTGCTCCAAGTTACCTTTAATACGGTTATTTTAGATGAAGGGGCACTCTGAACGAGAGAACGAAGACGCGTTTCTACCTATTTTTTTTATTTTTTTTAAAAAAATTTTTTTTAAAGGCAACAAAACATTGCTTCGTGTGCAGGTGGATCTTGATATAGGTTTCCTTCCGAAGCCCATCTGGAGGTGTTAGTTTAGCTCTATTGATGTTTAAGACTGCCTCTTTCATCGCAACCACATGCCAAGACAATAAGCAATTGAACTGCATGTTTTGCCTTTTTAAAAAGGTGTAATCTCCTTCTGAAGAAGGGAGATGTTGAGCAGGATATTTTTTTTTTTCTAATTTATCTGTCATCACACCATGCCGGCAAGGTTCCAAGGCTCGACTGTGGCATCTCTTTATCGTCTCCTTTTGATGAACACCTGTTTCCAGCATACAAATGTGGATCTGCTGAGCTGCAAAATTAAAATAATTTTAACAGCATAAGAATAATTAGGAATCCTGCATTTGAGAGGGGAGGGGGGCTCCACCTGTTTAAAGTACTGTATACTTTGATGTAATATGCAGATACATATGTTGGGAGAAATAGGCACATATGCCAGAGCGTTTTAAAAGACAGATTTCTTTCATAGGGATACAGTTTGGGCTTTTCATTATTCGGTTTAAAAACCCGTCAAGAAAATATATATTCTAGATAGATAGATAGACAGACAGACAGACAGACAGACAGACAGACAGGAGAGAGAGAGGGGGGGGGAGAGAGAGAGGGAGAGAGGGAGAGAGATAGAGAGATAGAGAGATAGAGATAGATGATATATGTATATGGATATGTATATGGATATGGATATAGATATAGATATAGATATAGATGATATAGATATAGATGATATAGATATAGATATAGATGATATAGAGAGATAGAGATAGATAGATAGATAGATAGATAGATAGATAGATAGATAGATAGATAGATAGATAGAGATAGATAGATAAATAGATAAATAGATATATAGATATACATACCGTAGAGATAGATAGATAGATAGATAGATAAATGAAAGATAGATATAGATATAGATATAGATATAGATATAGATATAGATATAGATATAGATATAGATATAGATATAGATATAGATATAGATATATTAACAGTGGTGGGTTCCTACCAGTGCAGTCCACTCTATAGCACCGGTAGCGGCCCGCTGGTGACGTCACAGTACCGGTGCGGTCGGTTGCCGGTGCCTGGGCACCGCCATTTTTTTGAAAAAAAAAATGTTTTTTAAAAAAATTTCTTCTGTGCATGCCCAGAAGCCAAGTTTCCGGCACTGCTCATACGCTGCCTTCCTACCCCACAGTGAGTCCAAGCAGGGGAGGATGGCTGAGGGAGCACGTGAGACGCTGAAAGAATGGGCGGCAGGAGCTATCTCCATTCCCCACCCTTCAGCAGTCTGAGAAGCCACGAACACACGGTGATGATCCTAGGCATTTTCGCACGTTTGAGGCTTCTCGAGCTGCTGATGGGAGGGGGAATGGGCAGCAGGACCTATCTCAGTTCCCCTCCCTTCAGCAGTCCGAGAAGCCACGCCCACCCAGTCATATGGCTGGCAAGCCACACCCACAAAATAAGCCACACCCACAGAGTGGTAGTAAAAAAATTAAGAACCCACCCCTGGATATATATAGATATATATTTGGGAAAGCATTGTTTTTTCTAGCTTATGTAACTTGATTTTGAATCCGTTCGGACTGTCTTTCTGCAGCTAATACTTAAAATTATTGGAGCTCAAACAGAGTTCTAGGTTCTTAATAGAAAATAGAATTGAATCCCTAATTCCTAATTGGAATTTGATGATGGCAATAGAACTAAGTGAAGGAAAAGCGAGGCAATGCATATGGCAGAAACAAATCTGTAGGGGAAGTTTTGCTTAAAAAGCAGCTTTAGCTACAATTGATTATTTTTTTCCTTGTAAGATACTGTACCTTGTATCTATATATATATAAAAGCGAAATACCACTCACGCATCATCACGAATTCTCCAGAACTGTAAAGCCTACAAACTTGAAACTTGGCACATATGTTCCTCTTGGCTTCTAGGTGCTCGCTAAGAATGGGTTTTTCCAAATGACCATGAGAATAATTGATCAGTGGAACTACTTGCCTCTAGAAATTGTGAGTGCTCCAACACTGGAGATTTTAAAGAAGAGATTGGATAATCACTTGTCTGAAATGGTATAAGGTTGCCTGCTTGAGCAAGGGGTTGGACTAGAAGATCTCTGAAGTCCTTTCCAATTCTGTTATTCTGTTAAACTCCTAAAGTCTTAAGACTAGATTTACGTTTAGGAGATTGGGAAATCTATTTCAACACTGATACGGTACAGTCAATAAGGTGGATTCTCTCTGCATATAGGATTGGTTTTTAAAAATAAATTATGTGCCGTTAAGTAAATGTTGACTGTTAGTGGCCACGTAGATGAATTTTCTCCAGGTTGATCTCTCCCTGACATGGTCCTTCAGAGTGCACTCATCACCATTGTTACTGAGTCAATTCGCCATTGCTGCTGGTCTTCTCTTTCCTTCTACCTTTGCCAGAATCAGGAATTTCTCCAGAGCTACGTCTTTGTATCTTCCTCTTCCTCTTCCTCTTCCTCTTCCTCTTCCTCTTCCTCTTCTTCTTCTTCTTCTTCTTCTTCTTCTTCTTCTTCTTCTTCTTCTTCTTCTTCTTCTTCTTCTTCTTCTTCTTCTTCTTCTTCTTCTTCTTCTTCTTCTTCTTTCAACAACCCCATAATCTCTTGCGGAGTAGAATCTGGGCAAACCTAGCAGAGTGCTTACTGGCCGGATGCCCTTCCTGTTGCCAATGCGGAGTTTTGTTCAGCAGATATATTTCCATTGTGCCCAGAGAGAGAAATATCTGCCTCTGCCTAGGATCAAACTCACAGCCTCCTGATTGTGAGGCGAGAGCTCCACCTCTAGGCCACCACACCACTCAGAGCTAAGTCTTTGTATAATGTGTGCAAAATATAATCTGAGTCTTGTTCGCTGAGTGAGAACTCTTGCTCGATTTTTTTCGACGATTCGTTTCGCGGCTATTCGTGGTATTCTCAAGACCTAAAGTCCAAAAGTGTCGGTGCTCTTTTGATTCTGCTTCTTCAAACTGTCACCTCCATAGAGTTCATCAGGGGAAAAAAATCAGTGATTGGATGATTCTTTTCTTCCTAGTCATAGACACATCTCAGCATTGGAACATCTTCTCCAAGCTTTAATGGTTACTGAACCAAGGGTTAGAGAATTTCATGATTGCTGGTGCCTTTACTGTTGTTAGTTGATCCTAAACCCACTTACTGTAAATAACTTTGTTGTCAGTTCTAAGGCTGGTTGTTCTAATGGTGGCCATTAGTTTGTTCTTCATATTTAATTTTAATCTATTTTTTTTCACTGTGCTCCTTCACTTTCATTACAAGATCTTGCAGATCATTTGCATTTTCAGCTATCAGACCATGGCAGGGGTGTCAAACTCAATTTCACTGAAGGCCGCATCAGGGCTGTGGTTGACCTCAGGGGGGCCAGGCAGGCGTGGTCGACTGGGTGGGCATGGCCAGCTTGACGCCACTCCCCAAACTGCTGGCATGTTTCCTCTTCACATTGAGTAGACCGGGCTCTAGTCACGCGGGCTGGCCCCTTACATCTTCACGGACTGCCTAGCAGGCCAGATCCAGCCCGCGGACCTTGTGTTTGCCACCCCTGGGTTATGGTCCGTCAGCACAGGTTTTTGAAATGTCTTCTTTCAGTTTTAAAATAATTTATTTATTTATTTATTTATTTATTTATTTATTTATTTATTTATTTATTTATTTATTTATTTATTTATTTATTTATTTATTTATTTTGTCAACACGTGTACAAGATAACAGGTATGATATAAACATAAACAAAAGCAAAGTATGTATAGGTAAAAAATTAGACAATAGGACAGAAGGACAGGGACGGTAGGCACGATGGTGCGCTTATGCACGCCCCTTACAGACCTCTTAGGAATGGGGTGAGGTCAACTGTAGACAGTCTAAGGTTAAAGTTTTTGGGGTTTGGGGAAGAAACCACAGAGTCAGGTAGTGCATTCCAGGCACTGATCACTCTGTTGCTGAAGTCGTATTTTCTGCAGTCGAGTTTCGAATGGTTTACATTGAGTTTGAATCTATTGTGTGCTCTTGTATTGTTGTGGTTGAAGCTGAAGTATTCATTGACAGGTAGGACATTGTGGCAGATGATTTTATGAACTACATTTAGATCAGATCGAAGGCGACGTAGCTCTAAGTTGTCTAAGCCTAAAATTTCAAGTTGGTGGAATAAGGTATTCTGTTGCGAGTAGAAGATTTCTCCCGATCGATCGTGGACTCTGCGGTCGCCTCGGGGAGGGACCTCCGCGGGCCGGCGCTCCGGCACCAGTGTTCAGGTGGAGCGGATGCCTCCCCGCATCTTCTAGTCCAGCTTATATTTATAAATGTTCATCATATCGGTTTGATAAATAAGGGAACAGTATCCAGCCTTCTTGCACACCTTTGACAAGAGGATCCAGTCTGTTTCACCATGTTCTATTTGTACTGTGATTTCCTGAGCTGTATATAAATTTCTCAGGACAGTGAAATATTCTGAGGCTTCCATTTTTCCTGAGCACTTTCCACAGCTTGACATGATTGATACAATCAAAGGCTTTCTATAATCAATGAAGCACATAATGATTTCTTTTTGGCATTCTTTGACTTTCTCAATAATCCAGCGTGCATCAGAAAGAACGCCTCATGTTCTTCCACCTTTAAAGCCAGTTTAAACATCTGGCGTCTCTTTTTCCCATATAGGGCTGTGCTACATGAGATGTTCCTAAGCGTTATTTTTCTAGCATGTGAATTTAAGGATACTGCATTCCAGGTTGCACACAGTTGAGTCCTTTTGGGAGGGAACTGGAATGTAGATTGACCTAAATATTTTGTTAATTAGATTTGAATCTCGGTTTTATTTTCTAAATACGAATGACTTCAAGGGAGCAAGATCCAAAGATCGCCTCTGATAGGAAAAATTCCTATCTTGACACCCACAGTCACGTGGACATGCTTAATGATGCATTTTGCCAGAAACTGGCATTTAATTTTGATTTCTGGCAAAAAAAATGGATAATGGGCTTGCTTAACGACCACAGAGTTTGCTTAATAACCACGGTTATTTGCTTAACCATTGCCACAAAAAAAATCATAAAATTGGATTGGTCACATGATGACCCACTTAATGGCTGGCACAACTTGGGGCTGTAATTCCAGGCTCAATTATGGTCATAAGTCAAGGACTATCTATGTAGTCTTTCAAGTGTAAAGCACTGAGATTCAGGCAGTTCAAATGAGTGTAAAGATTTATTGCAAGCTAAAGTTCTCTACAAAAATTTGACCTACTAGCAGTCAAGGGAAATGATAAGATAACCTTTATTGTCATTTTTTACTGTGAGCACACTGGCCCACATTAAAAATAAATTTCTGTTGCCTGCTCTCAAAAGAAAGTATACATATATCTACCCATACCTATACACAATGCACATGTACGTATGTATGTATGTATGTATGTATGTATGTATGTATGTATGTATGTATGTATGTATTTTTGTATCTACACCATACACAACAGTGGTGGGTTCCTACCAGTGCGGTCCACTCTATAGCACCGGTAGCAGCCCACTGGTGATGTCACAGTACCGGTGCGGTCAGTTGCCGGTGCCTGGGCACCGCCATTAATTTTTTTTTTTAATTTAAATTTTCTTCTGTGCATGTCCAGAAGTCGAGATTCCGGCACTGCACATGCGCTGCCTTCCTACACCACAGTGAGTCCAAGCAGGGGAGAATGGCTGAGGGAGCGCGTGTGATGCTGAAAGAACGGGCGGCAGGAGCTATCTCCATTCCCCTCCCTTCAGCAGTCCGAGAAGCCACGAATGTGCGGTGATGATCCCAGGCATTTTCGCACGTTTGAGGCTTCTCGAGCTGCTAAGGGGAGGGGGAATGGGCAGCAGGAGCCTAGGATCATCGAATGGGGAGAAGCATTCAGGCCTGACGGAGCCTCCTAGAAGAACTGCTGCCGTGGTCTTTCTGCTCCTGCTGCGGGGGGCTGCGTTGCGGGTGGGCAATGCACCCCCGCTTCTCTGGCCGCTGCCAAGCTCCTGAGGCCCACACCCACCCGGTCACATGGCTGGCAAGCCACACCCACAAAATAAGCCACGCCCACAGAGTGGTAGTAAAAAAATTAGGAACCTGCCCCTGATACACATATATATTAATCACTGTCCATTTTGAATACATATCGGAAAGAGGAAACTTTAGAGTTCACAAGGTTGATGCTATATGGAACAAAACTGTGATCGAATCCAGATGTTCTGCTTCAGATACCACAAAGCCTCCTCCCTCCCAGAAGGTAACAAGGAAAACAGGCCATGAAGGGGATGTGTAGCATTCCAGACAATCCTATGGGCTCTGCTCAAGCATCGTTTATATGCTATGTCCTGGATAGAAGGGAGTGAACTGCCAATAATCTTTTCTGCTGTCCTCACCATTCTCTGCACCGCCTTTCTGTCCAAACCAGTAATGCTCCCAAACCAGACAGTAATGTAATGTGACAGGATGCTCTCGATTGTCCCACTATACAAAGTGGTAAGGACAGGGGAAGGAAGATGAACTTTTCTCATGTGATGCAGAAAATGAAGGTGCTGCTGTGTCCGCTTCACCAGTGACTCACTGTTGAGTGACCAAGCTAACCTTGAGCGGGAATAAGAAGGCATTCAAGGTGTGCTGGACTTAGATCTCTTGCTGGTGTGCAGGGACTTGAGACTGATGATGCATTTGACCCCTCCTTTGGGCTGAGCCTGGTCATCTCCTACAGTTAGTCTTGCAAGCTGTTACGAGTTAGCAAATGAAGCAGCCATAAAGATCTTTCTCTGTCTACAAATATCCTCTTCTAGGACATGACATGCTCAGCTCCAAAATGCATCAAAGCTTTCCATGGCCAGCCCCATTTTGCAGCTGGTACTCTGGATATATTTTTTTGAAATCTCATAAGCTTAGACTCACTGTTGAGCGACCAAGCTAGCCTTGAGGGGGAATTAGAAAGCATTCAAGGTGGGCTGGACTTAGATCTCTTACGGGCATGCAAGGACTCATGACTTATGACATGTTTGACCCCTCCCTTGGGTTCAGCTTGGTCATCTCCTACACCAAGTAGGTAATGACTGGAGCACTGATCTAATTTCATCTTCTAGTATTAGAGGTTCTTGTGAATAGGGAATATCTTCTAAGACAGTGATGGCGAACCTATGGCACGGGTGCCACAGGTGGCACGCGGAGCAATATCTGCCGGCACACGAGCCATTGCCTAGCTCAGCTCCAGCACGCATGTACACGCCAGCCAGCTGATTTTTGGCTCGCACGGAGGCTCTGGGAGGGTGTTTTCAGCTTCCGGAGGGCCTCCGGGGGGACTGGGGAGGGTGTTTTTGCCCTCCCCAGGCTCCAGGGAAGCCTCTGGAGCCTGGGGAGGATGAAAAATGGGCCTACCGGGCCCACCAGAAGTTGGGAAACGGGCCATTTCCGGCCTCCAGAGGGCCTCTGGGGGAGCGGGGGAGGCCATTTTCGCCCTCCCCAGGCATTGAATTATGGGTGTGGGCACTTGCACATGCGCAATAGCACGCGCACATGCACTTTCGGCACCCAAGGGAAAAAAGGTTCGCCATCACTGTTCTAAGATATCCTGGAAGTTAATATCTCTACTATATAGTGCTTCACTATACTGTTCCATCTTTCTTTAACCTTCTTGGAATCAGTTACTGTCTGTTCATTGGCATCCTTTAGCATTCCAGTTCGAACCTAGAACTTTCCTCTGAATCTGGAGATTTATTTTTTGGAAGACTTGCTTCTTATCTCTTCTTATCTCTTTCCGAAATTATTTGTCAAGTTGCTTCCTGAGATCTTCGTTGTTGTTGCTTTTAAAAATGTTTAATATTGTATTGGTAAAGTACAGATAGTCCTGGTTAAGCCACAACTCGTTCATCTTCATATTTTTTCCTCTGTGTACAACACATTGGATTCTTTTTTGCCTGTTTACTATCTTTTACAAAAATGGAAAATGATGTTAAATTAAAAGTATTATTTAGTATCAACCTGAAAACAGCATGCAGGGACTGAATAGTATATTGGAGAAGATGAGTATTTTGTTGTGAAAAATTAAAATGAATGAATGGATGGATGAAAAGAAAAGAAGAAAAGAAAAGAAAAGAAAAGAAAAGAAAAGAAGAAAAAGAAAAGAAAAGGAAAGAAAAGAAAAGAAAAGGAAAGAAAAGGAAAGGAAAGAAAAGGAAAGGAAAGAAAAGAAAAGAAAAGGAAAGAAGAAAGAGAAGAGAAGAGAAAAGAAGGAAAAGGGAAAAAAGGGAAAAAAAAGAAAAAAAGGAAAAAAAAAGGAAAAAAAGGAAAAAAGGGAAAAAAAAGGAAAAGGATCCTTCCCACCTATTCATCATTTGAGATATAAATATTTGCTCTTCTGTAATAAAAGTTTTATTATTTTTAATTTCTATCTCTGAACATTCACAAGGGCCGTCTCATGTAAAATATTGTTCCATCAGTATAAATCTTGAAGACGACACAAAAAATGCTCACATTATTAAATGTTGGGCAGTTTTAAATTAAGTCAAACAGCTCTCCATTGTCAGATATCTTCCACAACACAAGATTATCCCTATATGTGACAAATATATTTATATTTATGTAATATTAGATGATAGATAGATGATAAAAGATAGATAAGACAGACAGATGATAGATAGATGGATGGACGGATGGACGGACACAGAGACACAGACACAGAAAGACACACAGACACACAGACCTGGATGATAATGTAATAGCAAAGCATATAGCATATAGCATAGCATAACACATAACACATAACATAACATAACACAACACAACACAACAGGAATATTCTCCCATCAGAGGTGACATTTGCTACCAGGACTTCTGGAACAGCCTAAAAACCTGGCACTGTTGCTAGCCCTGAAATTGTGGGTGACTGACAGGGTAGAGAAGAGTCTCAGCCCCAGATTGTCCTTCATCTTGCTTTTGAACTTTTAATCTTTTTATTCAAATTTCATTAATTTTTTTGGGCACATTTTAACTTACTATATTGTAAGCCACCCTCTCGCTGTATTAGGGAGAGGGGCAGCATAGAAATTTAATAAGTAAATAAGTAACATTCAAATAACACCCATAGGAGGACCACCCAGCTGTAGACATGGTGAATATTATCTTGATAAGTCCAGTCGCCTTAAGAAAGAGCCTATTTACATTGCTTTGTATTTTTTTTTAATTATTTGCTCTCTCCTGAATAGGAAGAGATGAAAGACAAAATGAACAATGATGTCGCTGTGTGAGATTTTGAAATACATGAATCTATAATCACTTTTTTTCAGTTTTCAGGGAAGTGAAACAGTCAATATCAAATCCTTTAGAACTTTCATATTTCTGCTTCATTGCTGGACATTCTTTGAAAAGTGTGGCCTTGTGTCTCAATGTCGCAATTAAACATTTAAAATGATTAGAGAGCCGATGGCTGGTATTTGGGTTATGAACTAGTTGGAATTCATTTTAGCTAGCAATTATTTGTTTCCTCCGAATTACTTCCAGGCTACTTTCTGTTCCGTTATTTTATACACATTTTAAGTTTCTTTTGTGTGTTCAAGGTTATGTGATTCCAGGGTCACTTCATTTACTTTTGTTGTTGTTAAACAATTTTTTTTCACCTCTCTTTTTTTTCTCTTCTTTTTTCCATATTGTAAAAGAAACAAATCATTTTTAAAAAGTTTCTATTTCAGATTAGTGTAAATGTTGTAGTATTGTTCATTGAAAAATAAACCTAAAATGTGGTGCCATTTTTAAAAATCTTAGTTTCTATTTCACTTGGAAATTAAGCGATTCTTAAAAAATCACAGAATATCCAATACGAGAAAAGGGTTAAGGTGAAATTAAAGGCCAAAGGCAGGATTTGTGAACACCTGTAGGAAATTATAGATACAGTAGGCCCCGTATTGCCTTTAAAAATGTGTATTATATGGTATGGAATGAATGGTAAAAATGGTTAGAGGTTAGATGTAAAGGCTAAGGAAAGATTAAATGAAGAGGATATAGGAATTAGAAATTAGTAATAAATCTGTATAAATGAGAATGACACACAATGAATGTGTGTGTGTGAGAGAGAGAGAGAGAGGGAGGGAGGGAGGGAGAGAGAGAGGGAGAGAGGGAGAGAGGGAGAGGGAGAGGGATATATATATAAGATTGGGCAATGTGATGGATTTGTGGGTGTGGGGGCAAGGACTTGAACTTTCAACTGGGTGGTGAAACCCGGAGAACTTCAGATTCGGGTTTCACCCAGACGTACCAACATGGCTCTAATAATAAATTGGGATTTTGAGGAATACTTTGACATGGACTCTGATTTCATTTTGAATGCTATTTGGAACACTGACACATATTATTTGATAAAACATGCACCGAGAACATTTTGGATGCATGTGAATTCTTCATACCAAAAAACACCAACGTAGGGATATTTTTGACCCGAGTAACATGTATTTACTCCCATCTTCTACATTTAGGGGAAATGCCCTGCTCTTTCCTAGCAAAATCAGGTTCTCCTTAATTCTCCTTTAATTATATTTAAGCTCTCCAGCACTTTATTTTAAAGATAGTGAGCATCCCCCCACCCCACCCCCAAAAAACCGAACGCTGTGTGCTGGGGGGGGGGTTGGGGGTAGCAACAGAAGAAAAACCCACGGGATGTGATTTCAAAAAATGTCAAAATATGTCAAACGCAGATCCCACTCAAGGGTTTCATTAACTGAAGCTTTGGTGATAAGTGCCATCTTGTGAAAGGCCCACCCATCTCCCCCAATGCATTACCAAATGTACTAATTTCCTTTCTGGGCTTGGTGTTTATTGTATAGCTGAAATTGAAAATGGCCTGTAATGGAGTGAGCTTCAATCCAACACCAATTCTGAATCTAAATTACTTGCGTCTTTCAATAGCATCGGTTGGAGGAGAGCTCTGTGCACCTTGTACCTAATCAACCCTTCCCGTGACCCTCAATTCAGCCGTCTTCAGAGATTAATAATAAAATCCTCAGTTCAAACAATTATTTGCCCTGAAGTAGTTGGCCATTTCTTAATGGAAAATGAAAGAATGTGACACATATTCCCCCCCCCCCCTCTATTTTAAGATCCTCGTGTTACGGACCTCCGCATAGTTTTGATCTATGACCTATGCTTGGCTTTACGATGATAGTATAGTCTGTATCATTTTTTGGGGGGGGGAGAGAGAGAGAGAGAGGGAGGGAGAGAGAGAGAGAGAGAGAGAGAGAGAGAGAGAGAGAGAGAGGGAGGGAGGGAGGGAGAGGGAGGGAGGGAGAGAGAGAGAGAGAGGGGGAGAGGGAGGGAGGGAGAGAGAGAGAGAGAGAGAGAGATTATAACAATCCCCATCCTTTGGGGGAAGCTTTCATTTTAATAAAAATATAATTCTGAAATTTAAAGGGAAGAAAAACTACATTGGACACATGAGCCCCAAGCAGAGTATTAAAATAAAAACCTCCTTCAAGATTGTACAAATAGGCATTTTAAATCTGAATAATTGACAATGAAAGGATCCCTATCGTGACAAATCAGGCTGGTTTTGGTACCGATCCTAAGATAAATATCAATTCCAGGAAACACTATTTTACATACAGAATTAATTTTGTTTGGCGTTTTAAGGTTATGCTCATTTTGAGTATAGACCTCTGTTGCAGCCAGTTATATAAATGGTTTGGCAATTAATTATTTTATTGTACACCATCCAAAGCGCCTCTGTGAGGGAAATGGGCAGTTTAAAAATTGCGATGAATAAAATAAATAAAAATACAGTTGATGTCATGTTAGCATCTGGCTCTGAATTGCTCATGCAAAATTAATATACAGGCAAACAAAATTAACATCCTTGACTTACAAACAGTTCATTTAATGACCGTTCAAAGCAGGGGCGGGTTCCTCTTACTGCCTACTGGTGCGCTGCACACGCATCATCTCATTTTCATGTGCACACACTCGCTACGCACTCACATCCCCTCACACGATTTTGCTTTCTGCACATGCGCGGAAGCAAAATCTTGCGAGGGGACGCATGCGCGCGTGAGATTTTGCTTCCGCACATGCGCAGGAAGCAAAAAAAGCCCAAAAATTCCAGAAAAAAGATGGTGCCGTGCGACGGACCGGCAAAGACGGCACCGGAGCCGTCGCGTGCAAATTGCGCAATTGGCGGGTCCCTACCGGAACAGCGCACTGGACTGCACCGGTAGGAACCCATCACTGGTTCAAAGTTATAACAGCACTGAAAAAAGTGACTTATGACCATTGTTCACAGTTACAACCTTTGTAGAATCCCCATGATTATGTGCTCAAAATTCAGATGTTTGGCAACTGACTCAGATTTATGATGGCAAAGTCAGTGGGGAAGCCAGGTTACTAACTTATCAACTGTGGTGATTCATGTAACAACTGTGGCAAGAAAGATCGTAAAATGGGGCAAAACTCGCTTGATAAATGTCTCACATAACAACAGAAATTTTTGGGGCTCATAAGTTAAGGACTACCTGTACTTAGAATAAAAGAATTTGAAAAGATTAGTAAAGCCATTAAATCCGGCCCTGCTCAATGCATAAATCTACAGGCAAGCATTTCAAAATGGTGGATTTTTAACCTCCATCTGAACACCTCATTGAAGAATAGCCCACCTACTCTAGGTAATTAGTTTCACCTCAACTGCTCTTCTGGTAATAGTGTTTTCCAATATTCAGTCAGAATCTGCCCTCCTCTAAACTTGTTCGATGGAATGACAGAATTTAATGAAGCTCACTGTTTCTGGACGACATTACATTATGGAAAGCTGTCATAGACTATAATGCGTGATCCTTGGTGCTCTCTGAATTTGGTGGTTTCCTTGCAGACATTTCATTACCAGCAAAGTAATTTCATCATCAGCAAAGACATTTCATCATCAGCAAAGCCCCTACTGATAATGTTACCTATTTGGGTAATGAAACGTCTGCAAGAAAATCACCAAGCTCAAGGAGCGCCAAGGACCTCAACCATTCAACCCTGAGCTGCAAATCTTCTATCGATAGACTACAGTTTTCCATAGGTTTTCTGCATTAACTTCTTGTTTGTTTGTTTCCTTAACTATGTATCCTAATTTTCCCTCTGTAACTTGAGGTAGCATATTTGATAGTCCCTTCTTTAATTTTTGTTTCTGTGGTTGATGGTGGGTTTTAATCGGGGGTCTCCTCATTTCAAACAATTGAGACAGATGGTGCTACCGCTATTACCATGGCTGGAATTACAAATATTCAATTGTACCTTATATTATATGAGCCGCGGTGGCGCAGTGGTTAGAGTGCAGTACTGCAGGCTACTTCTGCTGACTGCCGGCTGACTGCGATTTGGCAGTTTGAATCTCACCAGGCTCTCAAGGTTGACTCAGTCTTCCATCCTTCCGAGGTGGGTAAAATGAGGACCCAGATTGTTGGGGGCAATAGGCTGACTCTGTAAACCGCTTAGAGAGGGCTGTAAAGCACTGTGAAGCGGTATATAAGTCAAAGTGCTATTGCTATTGCTATTACAAACTCTGAATACTGGCTCTATTTAAGACTTGTGCCCTAAATATAGCATAAATGAGACACAAAGAAAGGAGGACATGCAAATGGATACAGTCAACTATGTAACAAGTCAGGGGTGGGTTCCTACCGGTGCGGTCCAGTGCGCAGCTCCGGTAGGGACCTGCCAATTACGCAATTTGCGCGTGACTGCTCCAGTGCTGTCTTCACCGGACAGTCGCGCGCGTCGCCATCTTTTTAAAATATTTTTTCGGGTTTTTTGATTCTGCGCATGCGCGGAAGCAAATCTCGCCAAAAACGCGTAAGGGGACACGTGTGCATACTGAGCGCACATGCGCACATAGCAAGCGCACACACGCATAGCAAGCGCACAAAATGTGGAGATGCGCGCACAGCGCACCGGTATCGGTAAGTAAGCAATCTACCCCTGAAACAAGTAGTGATTTGTGATTCCTGTTTAACGCACTTCATTCTTTAATGTAGCTTTTAAGCATTACAAAAAGCCTCTTTTTGCATTCTTTTCTAAGATGCCCCATGAGATACACATTTCCTTCTGTACCCTTAGGAAAAACATTTGAAATTAAGAACTGACCCATTTTCTCAGCAAATGATAGTTTAATTGATTGGGTGCCTAAGATGTTTATTAACTGGCTCTGTTGAGTTTTCTGTTTTTGTCTTGGCTCCATCATGATGGAGAAAGATATAAATTTTGTAACTATAGAAAATAAATCAGTGATGCTTGGCAATCAATATAATCTACTTTTGGCTATTCTAAGGAGTGAAGAAAACGCTCCAGCTGATTTCCAACTTGAATATTTTCAAAACAATCCATGTTGGAAGTTGTAACTCAGCAATGTACAGAGTAACAAGAGCTGGAAGGGAGCTTGGAGATCTTGTAATGCAACCTCCTGCTCAAACATTTCAAACAAATTGTTGTCCAATATCTTCTTAAAAACCTCCAGTGTTGGAACACCCACAACTTCTAAAGAAATGCTGTTCCACTGGATAATTGTTCTCACTGTCAGGAAATTTCTCTTTAGTTCTAGATTAGCTCTCTTTTTAATAAGTTTCCATCCATTACTTTTTGTCCTGCCCTCAGGTGCTTTGGACAATAGGTTGACCTTCGCTTCCCTGTGACAGCCCCTCAAATTTTGGAAGACTGCTATCATGTCACTCCAGCCTTTCTCTTCATTAGACTAGATATATCCCAGTTCCAGAGGTGGGTTCCTGCCGGAGCTGTCCAGTGCGCAACTCCGGTAGGGAGCGGCCGATTGCTCAATTTGTACGTGACCGCTCCGGAGCCCTCTCTGCCGGTCCATCACCATTTTTTTCCTGTGAATTTTTGGCCGATTTTTCTGCGCATGCGCGGAAGCAAAATCGCGCTGAAATCTTGTGCGGGGACACGCGTGCAAGAGAGATTTTGGCACGATTTTGCTTCTGCACATGCGCGGAAGCAAAATCGCACCGAAATCTCTCTCGCGCGCACATCCCCTTGCAAGATTTCAGCGCGATTTTGGTTCTGCGCATGTGCAGAAGCAAAATTGTGTGAGGGAGCCCATGTGCGTTGCGAGGGGGCACGCGCACGTAGCATGCATGTGCATGCCCGAAGCATGGAGATGCGCGTGCAGCACACCAGCACCAGTAAGGAAGCAACCCGCCGCTGCTCAGTTCCATCAACTGGTCATTATATGTTTTACCTTCCAGTCCCCTAATCCCCTGTTCCTCTTCTCTGCACCCTTTGTAAACATCTTTTTGGTGACCAAATTGGACACCGTATACCAAAACTGTTTTCACATCTCTGTAGGATAAGTGTGGTATACCATCCAGTGGTTAAAGTGTGAGAAGACCACATCCCAGTACTCCTACCCCTCAACCATGAAAGTTTGCCAAATGACTTTGTATCAGTCCCATTCTGTCAGCCCAAGACCTGATATGGTTCAGTGGTTAAAGCATTGGACAAGAATTGCTGAGATACCAATTAAAGTCTACTCTCACCCATATGAAATTTCTTAGGTGACTTTGGGCTGTTCATATTCTACGAGTAAGTCAAAACGTAATGCCATTTTCTTTAGGACAGGTATAATTACCAACACAGGAACATGTAGCATACATTAAAATGAAGCTGGTTCTCTGTGGATCACATCCCTACTTCTCAACATAGTCACCGTTTCTCTCAATAGCAATGTTCCACCTTCGAATGAGAGCATGTATCCCTGTCTCGTAAAATTTTGTTGACTGTTCTTTGAGCCACTTCTTCACTGCAGTTTTCACTTCCTCGTCACTGGAATAATGTTTGCCTCTCAAACCCTCTTTCAGGGTTTGAGATGATAGTCTGAAGGCGCTAAATCTGGTATTGTCCTCAAACACATTTTGTAATCGTCTGTGAATGTTCACAGGGGTTTCCCCCTCAGCAACAAGGAATTCAATCACTGCTCTTTGTTTTTGACGCAACTCTAAGGAGGCAGCCATTTTGAATTTTCCTTGAGAGTCTAAAAACCTGAAAAGTAAGAAACAAAATATTTCAGAACGTAAATGATATAATCATTCATAACTGGGAAAAATTTCAGGTATTTTTATCAAAAACTTCACCTGAAATAAAGAAAATGGCATTACTTTTTGACTCACCCTCGTATCTGCTCAAGTTACTTGGTGAGGGGAGGAAGAGGGTGATGGGAATGTTATGAATATTGCCTTGAGCTTCTGCAGGAAAGGGAGATATCTCTCTCTCTCTCTCTCTCTCTCTCTCTCTCTCTATATATATATATATATCTATCTCTCTATCTATCTCTCTATCTATCTAATCTATCATTTCCCTTTCCTTCAGGGTCTCAAGGTAACATTCATAGCATTCCCATCACCCCCCCCACCCTAAGTAATTAAGATTGAGCAGGTAGAATATGAACAAGCCAAAGTATCTTAGATATTGAGTTTGTAATCTTTATTAAGATTCAAATGAGAAATATTGAGATTTTGTAGAACTGAATTTCCTATCCTTCCCCACCAGGCTATGAAAGTTGGAAGGGAGTAGATAGGTGTTGAACAGAATTAAATTATTGTGTAGTGGGCTGCAATAGGAAACAACAGACCAGCATAGATACAACAGCATTTATTGATTCAAACTGAATTGAGGAAGAACAAGCAAATCCCTGTAATTTATACTCTGGGCCCACAGGGCCTTAACCAATCATAATATTAGAAAGAGCCCGCCCAAATATGAATGTTCTAAGTTTCCCTCCAAAACAGTTGAAGTTAACAGTTATGGTCATCTAAAGGTTAGTTTCACCTTAGCTGGGCTTAACACAACTATATATATATATATTCAATACATAACACAAATTCTGAAGGTCTTTGAGCTATTTGTCCAGCATTTTGATCACATTTTCATTTAACATCTGTACCATATTGAAATTGGTACTTGTACTGATCGCTTAAAAAAAATAACGCAGTGTCAAACCTTCACTGCTAAAGGTGGAATATGTAAAAATGTCCTGTTCTGTGACTCCAATTTATTTTCTTTCTGTTACATGCATAACATCTAGACCTGTAAGTAATTTTCTTGCTCCAGCTTAGATTCATATTCTGCCAAACTATTTTTATGAAAACGTTCAAAATGACCTGCTCTTTGTAGCAGGTTATCCTGATACCATTGCTTTTAGTACTCTTTCTCTCAGCTGCGTGAGAAAAGTATACTGTAGGTAAGCAGAGTTTGTAAAAAAATCAATTAAAAATCATCTGAATTGTTAGTGGTAAATATATGGAGCTCCTTACCCGTCTCTCTCACGCTCCCTGTGATTTCATTACTGCTTCAGCTGTCTTTGTTACAAACCTGACAGATGTGAGGATAAGCTAAATTAGGAAATCCAATTAAATGGCACTAGAGCAGTGTTTCTCAACCTTGGCAGTTTGAAGATGTGTAGACTTCAACTCCCAGAATTCCCCAGCCAGCGTTGCTGGCTGTGGAATTCTGGGAGTTGAAGTCCACACATCTTCAAACTGCCAAGGTTGAGAAACACTGCACTAGAGGGCACTTCTGTTTTATTGTTCCATAGTAACACAAGGATAGCAGAAAACAGCTGGATAAATATTGTTCAACCGCAGTACTGCCCTGAAAAATTTGAATAATATTGTGATCCTTGAATAATATTATATGGATCCCAAACTCAGAATCCTGTTCCTTGGAAAATTAACAGCAGGCATAAAATCAGTGGTGGGTTCCTACCGGTGCGGTCCACTCTATAGCACCGGTAGTGGCCTGCTGGTGACGTCACAGTACCGGTGCGGTCAGTTGCCGGTGCCTGGGCACCACCATTTTTAAAAAAATGTTAAATTTTTTTACAAATTTTCTTCTGCGCATGCCCAGAAGCCGAGCTTCCAGCACTGCGCATGCGCTGCCTTCCTACCCCACAGTGAGTCCAAGCAGGGGAGGATGGCTGAGGGAGCACGTGAGACGCTGAAAGAATGGGCGGCAGGAGCTATCTCAGTTCCCCTCCCTTCAGCAGTCCGAGAAGCCATGAACGTGCGGTGATGATCCTAGGCATTTTCGCACGTTTGAGGCTTCTTGAGCTGCTGAAGGGAGGGGGAATGGACGGCAGGACCTATCTCGGTTCCCCTCCCTTCAGCAGTCTGAGAAGCCACACCCACCCGGTCACATGGCCAGCAAGCCACGCCCACCCGGTCACATGGCCAGCAAGCCACACCCATAAAATAAGCCACGCCCACAGAGTGGTAGTAAAAAAATTAGGAACCCGCCCCTGGCATAAAATGTCACTTTTGTGATGAACTCTGGTTAAAAGGAATTTAGCTATGATTAGAAGAAGTCAAATCAATTGTAAATTAATGGACAGTAATTTTGAATGTAAGATTGTGAATAAACGTAGAACTGATCTTGAGAATAGGGAAAGAATAAGTAAGGCATTAAGGGGAGACTTTGAGTAAATACTAATTAATCCTGAGAAAAGAGAAAGTGTGAGAAAGACACTAAAAATATCTCTATCTTGGTTTTGTTTACTCTGTGCAGAGAAAAACAGGTATAGGTTTTCTATACATGTTTCTTGACCTTGTCCATCTTAAAGAGCAGTCACTTTTAGTCCAAAATTAAGTAATTACAATGGTGAACAAGGAAGGAGATTCTAAATAAAGGTTTTCACATTTCAGTTTGAGTTTTCCCATAGTTAAAAGATACATTCCTTCCCCAATCCTCCACAATTACCAAATTGCAAATGGAAGTGACAATCATAGTGACAGACACTTCTCTAAATGCAATTGTTCCATAAAATCATCTTCCCCCTTAGGTACCTAGAATAGGAAAAGACATGCTGGCTGTGTTTTTAAAACACACTTAACCCGATTACTTCATTAATCTATTTTCTGGATTTACCCAGTATTGACTGAAGTTGAGTTTGCTTTACACACAAAAGCAAACTGATATTAGCCAAATTCAACCCTGTAGCGAAGAATAAAGTCAACATCATTTACCATTGTAGATTCTGCAATTTGTTCTACCTTGTAGTGAGTGCTCTGATATGGATGCCTCTGATTGTGTTTTACTTTACTTTTCCCAAAAGGAAGGAAGGGAGGGAGGGAGGGAGGGAGGGAGGGAGGGAAGGAAGGAAGGAAGGAAGCCAGGGGTGGGCTGCTGGGGGTTTGCAGGGGTTCGGGAGAACCTCTAGCTAAGATTCTGTGCAATTCGGAGAACCCTCAAATCCCACTCCTGGCTGGCCCCGCCCACCCTGCCCCTCCTAGGAATCCCCCTCATTTTGTATTTGTATTTATATTTGTTTATTTGTCAAGCATATATGATTATAAGCAAAGTATAAACAGTAAAACATGATTGAATATATATGTAATAGTACAAGCATGAATAAGAGTAAAAGAGGTAAGAATATATGTGTACATTAGGACAGGAACGGTAGGCACGATTGTGTGCTTATGCACGCCCCTTACCGACCTCTTAGGAATGGGGTGAGGTCGATGGTAGATAATCTGAGGTTGAAGTTTTTGGGGTTTGGGGAAGAAACTATTGAATCAGGTAAAGTGTTCCAGGCGTTGACAAGTCGAATTTTTTGCAATCAAGTCTGGAGCGGTTTACATTAAGTTTGTATCTATTGTGAGCTTGTGTATTATTGCGGTTGAAGCTGAAGTAGTCGTTAACAGGTAGGACATTGAGGCAGATAATTTTGTGAGCTACACTTAGGTCAGATCGAAGGCGGCGGAGTTCTAAATTTTGAAGTCCCAAAATTTCAAGTCTGGTTTCATAAGGAATTTTGTTGTGAACAGAGGAGTGTAATATTCTTCTTGTGAAGTATCGCTGGACATTCTCAATAGTGTTAATGTCTGATATGTAGTGTGGGTTCCAGACTGATGAGCTGTATTCAAGAATCGGTCTAGCAAATGTTTTGTATGCTCTGGTTAAGAGTACAATGTTACCAGAGAAGCTGCGCAAGATTAGGTTAACCACTCTTAATGCCTTCTTAGCTATGTTGTTGCAGTGGGCTCTGGCACTCAGATCGTTAGAGATGAGTACTCCAAGGTCCTTTACTGAGTGAGGATCATCATCAAGGTCATGATCATCAAGTTTGTATTTAGTGTTTTGATTATTTTTGCCAATGTTTTGGATGCAGGTAAGTGCAGGGCGCACACGGAGGCTCGGGGAGGGCGAAAAACAGGCCTACCGGGAGTTCGGGAAGGCCGGAAATGGGCCTCTTTCTGGCCTCCAGAGGGCCTCCGGAGCCTGGGGAGGCTGTTTTCCCCCTCCCGGAGGCTCGAGGAAAGCCTCCAGAGCCCGGGGAGGGCAAAAACACCCTCCCCCCACCTTGGTGCAGGAAGCCGACTAGGCCACACCCACCCAGCAACCGGGCAGAGAACACCTTGCTAAAATTTTGGAAGCCCACCCCTGGACAGAGCTTTCTGCTTTTGGTCCACAGGGGCACTGTGATGCCTAGAACTTTAAGGACTGGTTGTAAGTACCAGTCATTCAGCACCATCATAAATTAAACTTTTGCTGAACAAGTTATTGTAAGTGAGGACCACCTGTAATTATATTCAGATTTTTAGCCTGAAGCCAATAGATAAAATTCGGTCACACAGATAGTTCCAGGGAGTCATTCTCATAAGAATTCTATCTATAGTCATTCTTAGTAGCACTAAGTCTGTGCTTAGGCTATGATTGAGAGCTGGCTCAAAGTGAGTTTTGATGGTTAAAGCTGGATTGGGGCCTGGATCTCTTTGGTCATGGAATTATAATAAGGTGACCAGACGTCCCGCTTTTGGCGGGACAGTCCCACTTTTTAATAATTTGTCCCGCGTCCCGCGGCGTTTCAAAAAAGTCCTGCTTTTTGAATTTGAATTTGCCCTGCACACCCCTCTGCCTCCTGCCTTGCCTGCCTCCTCCTGCCAGGCAGGGAGGAAGGGCAGTGAGAGGGGCAGCGATGGTCTTCCCTGTTTGTCGCCGCAGAGCCGAAGAAGCTGGTGGCATTCGTAGCGCGGGGCTTCCCCCGCCCGCTTTTCCTGGCCGCCGGGACGTCGCCATTTGCGTTCTTTTGCCCTCTGCACAAACAGAACGCTTTGCGCATGCGCAGAGGGCAAAAGAATGCAAATGGCGGCGTCCCGGCGGCTGGGGAAAGCGGGCGGGGGAAGCCCCATGCCGCGAACTCCACCAGTTTCTTCGACTCTGCTTCTTCGACAAACAGACAAGACCGCACCGGTAGGAACCCACCCCTGGCTGCGATGAAGGGGGGGTGTTTGGGGGGGGGTGCACAAAGCTGCAGGATAAGAGAGACGGACCCCTCCCGTCTTGCTCCCCTAGACCCCCCCATCAATGGTGTCCCGCTTTATAAATATTAAAATCTGGTCATCTTAAATTATAATCACTTCACTTTCCTGATTCTCTGAAGGGAAATAGGAACGTCTGGAATGTGGAGAAGATGTTGCACAATAAATGCAATAAAATATACAGTTCCAGTTACCACAGATCCCTATATTTTCATATAAACTATTCAAACTCAAACAAGCTTGATACAAATGAAGAATTTCAGAAAGTAAATAGATGGGAAGGATGTGTACAATTCCTATGCATATGGGAAAAACGTTTTTTTTCCCACAGACTGAAATGGAGGCCAGGCTTTTATCAATTAGTTTGATTAAATTTTGGAAAAGTCATTAAGAGCTCTTTCAAATCTGCTTGGAGGAACCAAACCAAATTGCTATTTCAAGCCAGTCTATCCCTTTGCCAGGTTAAACTGCATTGTGTAGTTTGTCCTGGCAGTCACTGAATATGCTCTATGCAGATGTTCCAAGCAAGCAATTAAAGTGCATTTATGTCCTTGGTACAAAATCTACAGGAATGGCTTAAAACTCCGTTTCCTTTTGCTCTGGGATTACATCTGATTTTGAGGGGAAAAACGTGCAGTTGTAAATAAAAAAACACACATTTCATAATTGCACTATTTTTCCTTTAAAAAAAAAGAAAGTATAAAGTGTAAAGAACGCATTTAAAATATATACTCTATTTACTAAGCATGCCAATCGGTTGTTACTATAGCTACTGAGGCTATGATTCACCAAGAATAAAGTATATATCAGCAGCTACCTGCTGATTTTGTTGGGCATTATGTTTTGACTAGAATTGTTCATTTTAGTGATACTTTCAAACATGGAAGCCCTTTGAGCATTTATGTGGGAAGCAGGGAGAAAGATACAGGATAATATTTACATACATACATTTTAACATTAATAACATTATTTAGATTAGAATGTGGGCATTTCCCCTTCATCTTTCTTTCTATTCCTGAATTCCTTAAAAGGGATCAACAGGATCCATACATCTCTCTCTGTCTCTCTTCTCTCTTCTCTCTCTCTTTCTCTTCCCTTCCCTCCCTCCCTCCCTCCCTCTCTCTCTCTCTCTCAATCTCTGTGAAAAGACTACTATTCCTTCCATCTTCTTATCATTTTTGACCCTTTCTATAGATCAGTGTTTTTCAACCTTGGCAACTTTTAAGATATGTGGACTTCATCTCCCAGAATTCTCCGGCCACCAGTCTTGCTGGATGGGGAATTTTGGGAGATGAAGTCCACACATCTTCAAGTTGCCAAGGTTGAGAAACTCAGCTGTTTCAGTTCAGATGCTCCTGAACTATCAGTGCTCACATTTACAAAGCCTTTGGAGAGTGTATCCCACCCTTTTAACCTATTGGAAGAAAAATCCGTTCCGGTCCCAAACCGGGAGAAAGTCGCTGGAAATAAAATGGAAGCTGACTGACTGCAAGGAAAGAAGGTTTATTTATGAGCAGAACCAACAACAGCATGTAGTTCTGGGACAGTTGACAAATTGGTTTGATGAATACATGGATTTTTATAGGGTTCTGAGATGCTTCAGGGGGTTGTGCAATGTAGTGAGCCTTGTGTCTTTAGCTATTCTAATGGTGGTGGGTTAATCCTACCATGTCCTAAAAGTCATGCCCTGTCCTTCTTAATCCCAAGATTGGCCCAGTCTTTCTTAGTGGACACAAAATATCCATCTCTAAAGACTTCAGGCATCTGCTGGAGGCTTTTGGGGCTGCTTTCTGCCTTTGTTAAGATTTTTCTCCATTTCTCCTTTGGAGAAATATAATATCCTGCCTCTTTTAATATTCCCCAAAATATTTCATTCTCAGAAGGAGGGGGCTTCCTACAAACTAAAACAGATCATTCAACCCACAAGTTGCTCTTTCACTGTAAGCTACAAATTGCAATTGACATGGAATTGGCTTGGAACTGACTATTCACAATAGAGAATATAGCCATTTTTGGTTTAAATGTCTTTTGTTGTGAGTTGTCTCAGCTTGAGGTAGCTGCTATGAACCCAGAAGATTGAGCCAATGCTCTTTCCACTATGCTTAAAAGTTGTTAAAAAGCTACACTAAGAACACACTTACTGAATTAGAAATGGCCAATGCTTCTAAAGTTGTTTGTATCATTTGGGAAACGTTTTATGCAGTGGCAGGTTGCTCTGTTACCAGTGTCGGTGCGCTGCGCGTGCATCTCCATGCTTCAGGGGCGCGTGCCCCCTCAAGCAATTTTGCTTCTGCGCATGCACGGAAGCAAAATCGTGCCAAAATCTTGTGAGGGGACGCACACGTGAGAGAGATTTTGGTGCAATTTTGCTTCTGCGCATGCGCAGAAGCAAAATCGCGCTGAAATCTCTCGTGTGCGTCCCCTCCCGAGATTTCGGCGCGATTTTGCTTCCGCGCATGCGCAGAAGCAAAATCTCGCCGAAATCTCTCACATGCGTCCCCTTGCGAGATTTCGGCGCAATTTTGCTTCCGCGCATGCGCAGAAGCAAAATTGACCCAAAATCACTAGAAAAAATGGCGACGCGTGCGGTGGAACGGCAGAGAGGGCTCCGGAGCGGTCGCGCGCAAATTGCGCAATCGTCCGCTCCCTACCGGAGCTGCGAATTGGGCAGCTCCGGCAGGAACCCACCTCTGGTTTTATGGCAAGTAAGTGTAGTAATACAGATGCTGATATGATAGCAACTGAAAATACAGCGAGGGAGTATTTGTGTTTGGAATATTTGAAATCTCTCTTGGAAATAAAGATGATGATAGAGATGGACAGTTTGTGACATGCAAGCTTCCTTTCCTTCTCAATTTTAAAATAAAGTCTGGTGGGGTGCAAAACTTTTTTTTTTGCAGGTGCTTTCCACATCAGCTGACCAGATGAAAGGGTTTGGTCCATGGTGCTTTCTTTGTTTCTGCTGGATTCTGACTCTTTTTCCCTTAAAAAAACAATCCGTTGAAGGAAGACAATGCTTTCTCCAGGGTAAAACTGTAATATTAGAGGGCATCATTAAGAAATCAGATCCTTGATTAAAAGAAGAGATGACCTCACTAATCACCGTAGTGAAAGAACACACCGTAGCCTTTAGAAGAACAAGAGTTTTTATAAACCCCAAGATTGTAGAATTAATTATATCTTTCGAGATTGGGCAATAATCTACAGTCCCTTAAAAAAAAAACAACCAAGCAGCAAAGAAGCAAAATTAGCTAGATTCCTAACACCTTGGATTAGAGAGAATGTTTAAAAGAGATCTATTTTCTTTTAGTCTAACCTCGTCTGAAAGATATAGGAAAACTAATTTGCCTTATTTACAAATGGCACAGTCTATCCAGTATTCAAGGGCCTGTCGGAAACATTGTGCATTTCCATGGCAACAGATGGCATGCTGACAGTATCTGGCTCATTGTAGGTTTGTCTAGGCAGGCCAACAATTAATCAGCCATCTACTTGGACAAAATTCTTTGTGAGTGAATGGCATTACTTCCCTGTAGCCCTGCCTAAGCTTCTACAATTTTTGTATTCCTGCAGGGCTAAGTACTTTTTGTCTCCTGCATTTGTGTTTCTCTTAGCTTTTAAATAATAGTGATTTAAAAAAATTTAAAAAAAATGGAACAGCGTAAAAGGGGAGTCTGCATATGAATGTTAATATTATTTGGGGAGGGGAGTGTAAAACAAGATTCTGGGCCTATTCTCTCCAAGTGCTTGGAGTCCTTTGCCTCTTCACTCAACGGTATTTCATTTTTTTCAGTTTGTTTGCTCAGCGTATTCAGGGATATGAGAAACGCAAATGGCTACGAAGCAAAGAATTAACCTCACTGTAAGCAAACATCCTGCAACCAAATTCTCATTTAAAGGAGAGGTTCTTGGTGCTCATCTTTGTGGGAGAAAAATTAAATAATATAGAAACATGGAATAATAGAGTTGGAAAGGACCTTGGAGGTCTTCTAGTCCAACCCTCTGCTGAAGCAGGAGACCCTATGCTAGTGATGGCAAACCTTTTTTGGCTCGGGTGCCAAAAGGGTGTGCGCACGTGCTATCGTGTGTACACATGTGCCCACATCCATAATGCAATGCCCTTCCCCCCGCACATGCGCACAACCCCCCCATGTCCCCCCCCACGCATGTGCACAGGCCTCACTGAAGCTTCCGGTAGGCCTGTTGGGCCGTTTTTTCGCCGTCCCCAGGCTTCAGGAGGCTTTCCTGAACCCTGGGGACGGCAAAAAACGGCCTAGAGGCCCAACCGGAAGTTCGTTTCCAAACTTCCTGTTGGCTTGCTGGCCCGTTTTTCGCCGTCCCCAGGCTTCAGGAGGCTTTTCTGAAGCCTGGGGAGAGCGAAAATGGCTGAAAAGAAAACCAAAAATCAGCTGGCCAGCATGCGCATGCGTGCTGGAGCTGACATAGGGCAACGCCTCGCGTGCCCTCAGATATGACTCCGTGTGCCACCCATGGCATGCATGCCATAAGTTCGCCATCACTGCCCTATATCAGTTCAGATAAATGGTTGTCCAGTCTCTTTTTGAAAGCTTCCAGTAATGGAGCACCACTTCTAAAGGCAAGCTATTCCATTGGTTAATTGCTCTAACCGTTAGGGATATTTTTTTCATTAGTTTGAGGTTTCTTCTCTACTTGGTTAGTTTCCATCCATTGTTTCTTGTTTTGCCTTTTGGTGCTTTGGAAAATAGTTTGACCGCACCGTCTTTGTAGGAGCCCCTCAAATATTGGAACACTGTTATCATGTCCCTCCTAGTCCTTATTTTCATTAGACTAGACATACCCAATTCCAGCAACTGTCCTTTATTCCAGCAACTGGCATCTGTTCAGAGATGAAATGCTTTAAAAAGAGGAAGAAACACAATTCAGACAAAACAGCTTTTAAAAGTTCCCAGCATAGCAATTACAGTATTTGACCTATGAGCTACAATTGGATAAAATACATTAAAATCTTATATAAATTGATTAACACAAAGTCAGGCATTTGCATGTGGAATATTGTAAGTCATGTGTCTTGCCATGCTCTTAGAGCTGAAGTGGTGCAGTGGTTAAATGCTGCGACTGCAGGCTGACTGCTAGTTCAGCAGTTCAGCTGTTCAAATCCCACCAGGCTCAAGGTTGACTCAGCCTTCCATCCTTCTGAGGTCGGTAAAATGAGGACCCAGATTGTTGGGGGCAATATGCTGAACTCTGTAAACTGCTTAGAGAGGGCTGAAAAGCACTATGAAGCGGTATATAAGTAAAGTGCTATTGCTATTAGCATACCACAGCGCTTGCAGAGACTGCCTTCATGACCGTTGTCCTATTCTAGTAGGTTTCATCCGCTCAGTTCGCGGTCAACCACTGCGCCCAGCCCATCTCCAACTGTCTCGACTCTTGTCCTGCTATTTGGAGCAAGATGGAATCTGGGAAGAGAGAGTGAGGCCGACTATGTGCACCTCTCCCTCACTTTAATCCAATTCACTTGCAAGTCTTAACATCCCCCCCAATTGATAGATGTCAAGGTCCTCTTCGAATACGATGGATGAACATCATCATTGTAAGTCATCCTTTGCCACTCTGACATCCTCCCAATTTGTTGAAATATTGATTGAACCTTTTACAGAAGATTTTGGCCAGAAATTATGAAAATTAAATATATCTGGAAAGCTTCAATAGGTGGAAGATTAGCTATATGGCAGCAAACTTAACTCTGAATAGAGTTACACAGCATTACTTGAAGATGGTATCCTATTCAGACCTTGACCTCAAGCAGGAAGCATGATTAATTGCTATTTAATAATTGGATGAGGGACCATCAGGAGATCCAAGGGCTATACAATAGATTGGAAAGTTAAGTGAAAAGATTATAGCAAAGAGTCTGATATGGAGTTAGTTCAACTCAAAGTAATCTAATCCTGTATACATTTACTTGTAAATAATCTACATAGAATTGATAAGGACTTCTGATTACATCTGATTATATGTTGAAAATGTCACATTTGTTTTAAAATCCTTCATTCAGGATTCAGAAGACAAATTCCTTTGTATTCTATATAAAGCATTATTATAAGCACTCTCATTTAAAATAATAGTAAACTTGTATTAGATTTCCTGCTAAACTTTTTGCCTCCGATGACATCCTGTGCTTAAATATTGAACTCTCTTAGACTATTATATTTCATAACTCTTCAGAATTGTTTTACTGTTTTGGAATGTTCTTTGAAAATTGAACAATTTGGTTGCTAGTTATTTTGCAAAGAAGAAGCGGAATAATGTAATGTTATATAAAGCAAGTGTATTATCATAAAACACCTTCCTTTGTTTTACATAAAAAATTCTTTTGAAGAACACTTACAATATTTTTCTTCCAGTTAAACGCTCCTGTCCCAACAATTTGTATCCACCGTCACTGAGTAAAAATGTTTTATGGCCGTTTTCTACTGATTAACTACTCCCAAAACAGTTCTTGCTTCAATTCTCTTCATTTTATTACTGTACATCAATAATAAACCAAAACAATTTGGATGTGTATGAATATTTTCTTCTTTCTTTTTGTGGGAGAATGTGGTGCTTGCATGCTTTTACTTGCTATTTTAAACAAACCACAATACCAAGCCAAAACTTGAAGAAATGTCTGCTTTAAAATGATGGTAGAGACAAATCTAAGAAGAAGCCAGGGCTTTGGTTATAATTTGTTAGTCAGTTTGTTCTAGTGGTTAAGGCACTAGGCTAGAAAACAGGAGAATGTGAGTTCAAGCCTTAGCTCATAAAATTATCTGCTACAACGTCCTTCCTGTCAACGACTATTTCAGCTTCAACCACAACAATACACGAGCACACAACAGATACAAACTCAAAGTAAACCGCTCCAAACTTGACTGTAGAAAATACGACTTTAGCAACAGAGTGGTAAATGCCTGGAACTCACTACCTGACTCTGTGGTTTCGTCACCAAACCCCCAAAACTTTACCCTTAGACTGTCCACTGTTGACCTCATCCGATTCCTAAGAGATCAGTAAGGGGCGTGCATAAGTGCACTAGCGTGCCTACCGTCCCTGTCCTAATATTCCCTATTATCAGTACCCATCTTATGTATATAAACAATGTTATATCTATGTATATCACCAATATGTACTTGACAAAAATAAATAAATAAATAAAAATAAAATAAAGCCAGGTGAGTGTCTTTGGGCTATTCACTCTCTTTCAGCCAAGCCCCCTCCCAAGGTTGTTGTTATCGGGGAAAATAGGAGGAGGAAGGGATATGTTCGCCTACCAGAGGTCTTCAAACTTGGCAACTTTAAGACTTATGGACTTCAACTCTCAAAATTCTCCAGCCAATTCTGGGAGTTGAAGTCCACAAGTCTTAAAATTGCCAAGTTTGGGAACCCCTGGCCTAGACCAACCTTTTTTTGGCCATGCCCGACCTATGCATCTCTAAAATCCTGATGACCCCCTTGACATATAATTCTTACTATTCAAAAAGTGAACTCCTATTCACGCAGAGGAAGCCTAAAGGCCATTAACTTGGTTTAAACAAGGTTCCAATTGCCCCCATTAAAAATCAAATTGCCCCCCTGTGGGGCGTGGACCCCACGTTGGGAACCACTGGCCTAGAGTTATTTGAAAAATAAGAAAGGCAAGATGCAAATAAATAACTAAAGTCTAAACCAGAGTTCTGAAAACTCTATTTGCCTTCATATGGTTCATTAGAGATTTGACTAGTTTAAAATCAGAAGCAAAATATAAACAACTCTGCTAAACTGAAAAGTAGAATAAGGATCAGTAAACTATGATGCAAATAAAAATGATTTATAGTGAAGGAACTAAGCTTCTTCATAGGTATAAGAAGAGTTCTGAGACATTAAATTGCTATTCTTATTAATAAAGAAATAACGCTATGGTCTTTGCCTCAAAAGTATTCATTTTGTTTGTTTGTCAAGAAACAACCAAAGTAGAATCTCAAAATCGTACGAAATATATAACCAGATCTTTTGAGCAGCCTCAAAAGAATCAGCTCTGTAACAGATAAGCAACGTGGAATATTTGAAAATACATGCATGATCTTACATCCTTATATATTCAGTAATCTTTTAGATAAGGGATCCCCAAACTTGGCAACTTTAAGACTTGTGGAGTTCAACTCCCAGAATTCTCCAGCCAGCTATGCTGGCTGGAGAATTCTGGGAGTTGAAGTCCACAAGTCTTAAAGTTGCCAAGTTTGAAGACCTCTGTTGATGCTGAATTACATCTGATAACTATTCCCCCCCCCCACATTAGATAGGTACAATATGGACACGTAAATCCAGGACAAGCTGTACTTGCTGAAATTAATATGGTTAAAGTAAAACATCCCTCTCCTGCATGCAAACAGTGTATTTCTTCATTGTTAAGACAAAAGAGATTAGAAGTAATTGAATCGAGAAGGAAGTAAAACTAGCAAATTCTTTTATTCTTATATTTCAATGATCCTAGCAGGAAGTTGGCAGAGGGCAGACAACTGTAGTAAAGCTATTTCTATCCAGACAAGGCCAAAAGCTGTAAGCAGGGACCAGTTAGTGCATTCCCTGCTGGCAACCAATTAAGATGGTTTGGAAAAACAACGAATGTGTGTCCAAGTCAATGGTATTTTAAGCCATTGGTTCTCAACAAGAGAATTAAACTGCACGACTGTATCATAATTATGCATATGAAGATTGAAGATAGTGCCACATATTTTTCTTTCTTTTTCTGGTTTCCGAAATGATGGAGCAGCTTATATGAACCAGATAGGTCAAATGAAAAAGAAAATGTGGAGTTAAAAAAGACCAACTGCCTGGAAAGATCAACAGTTTTTTTAACCTTGGCAGAGTAAGTCAGCTTTTGCACACTTAAATTCGGGTCAGGTATAACTTCCCCGTTAAAAAAGGATAAATAACTGGCAGGATTTATGGAGATTCTCAGTCATCCAGGTCATGGTTGTCCCAAAGGTGCTTTTTTCAAAAGGCAATTAGACTTTGTTTTTCCTTGAAGACGTTTTGCTTCTCATCCAAGGAGTTTCTTCAGTTCTGAAAAAAAAACCTGAAGAAGCCTTTTGGATGAGAAGCGAAACATCTTCAAGGAAAAAACAAACTCCAGTTGCCTTTTGAAAAAGCACTTTTGGGACAACCCGGTTATAAAAAGACTGGAGTCTTCAGAGCTGCAAAATGCTCAACAAGTTTTTCCCACGTTTATATTTAATAAAGAAAAATCCTGACATGTTCATTAAAAAGGTCCTGCTTGTGTTACCACCTCAAACAGGCCAATATGCACATAAATAAGTTGCGGTCATTTAATAGCACCATTGAACATAATCCTGAACTAGCATCTGACTTGTTAATTAAACAGACACTGTCTAGTAAATAATGTATAAAACCTGGTGCTTTTACTGAACCTCAGCTCGGGTGAAACGTTTCCTGAAAAATAGGACAATACCAGCCCTCTCCTCCCTCTCTCTCTCTCTCTCTCTCTCCCTCCCTCCCTCCCTCCCTCTCTCTCTCTCTCCACCTACCAATCCACGAGGTCGACGGGATCCTCGCGAAGGAAGTGGGTGGTGGATTGCAGTCTCAGCAAACTCAGCTTGCTGCAAGGCATCTCAAGGGGAAATTTGATGGTACCTTCCCGAGTTTCTTAATTTTGCATCTAATATTTCGAAACCCCCTATTTTTCCTGCCGCAGAGCACCACTTAGCCCTGTAGGAAAACAGTGCTGCTCCTGTGGCCAACTTGCAGGCAGGAGAGGCTGGGGGCTGATTCTGCTCGAGGTGGCCAATTACGTTGACCTTTGTGATATAGCCAGCCCAGCCAGACCTCTCATCTTGAGTTTCCCACCTATTTATGTCTCTCTCTTAGCCGCACAATGCTCTGCTGTCATGTCAGTTTGCAGCCTCATATTTTTACTACTCAGCAATGCACAAATTGAGATTGTGATTAGCATCTTTAATTTTTTATTTTTTTTTAAAGGCTTGTTAGAATTAGAAATCTGAAGTCTAAAATAGTCTACCTGCTGTTCTGTAAAGAGTATTATTTTAGTACCCTGGGGGACATTCAAAGTTGTAACTTGCTGGTGTCAGGGTTGATTTAAATTCACGTACATGGGAGAGAGAGAAAAAAGAAAGGAGCCATAAATATGCAAAAATGCATGTACACGAGCTGGTTGAAGTACATTTTTTTCATGAGCCTACTGAAGCCTGTTTGTTTCCTTTTTGAAATTATTATTTCGCGCGCTCCGACAGTCCGAAATTTATCAAAATTATATCAGGCAATGGCTGATGACCTGCGTTTGGTTCACTGGAAGGTATTGATCCTTTTTCTTGATAAAAAGGATTCAGCTGATTACTGTCTAATCACAGAAGAAAACTGCCTCTTATGATTACAGTTTCAGACTGAATTACTCGTTTAAATAGCTGTGCACAGGCTGAACCTGGTACAATTGATTCCCATCCCTTCAGAGTCATTGTTCTTATCTAGGTTAATGTTGAGCAAGGTGGTAGAAGCTATTAAATTCTAGGTTTTGTTGATACTTCTTTACAAGGTGTACACTATTTATTTTCCCACCTCTCCTGGGGTTTTGAAACAACAATAAAAAATAAAATACAATTTTAAAAATAGCTACTTAGAATTTCCAGAGTTGGAAGTGAACATGGAAGTGTTATGATCCACTCCTCTGCCCAGGGCAGGAATTCTTAGATCATCTCAGGGAAATGGCAGTCTTCATTTAGAAATAACTTTTATTGCTTAATGGCTTGAAAATAACTTTTTTCTCCCAACTACTATGTTCTTCCAACTAGTAACTGTGAAATCAGTAAGAGGAAAACATTGATGAATCCCTAAAACTGGCCACATCAAAACCTTTGGATTCTCACTAAAGAAGCACTGCTTACAACCTCTCTCTCTCTCTCTCTCTCTCTCTCTCTCTCTCTCTCTCTCTCTCTCTCTCTCTCTCCATCTATCTATCTATCTATCTATCTATCTATCTATCTATCTATCTATCTATCTATCTATCTATCTTCTTAATACCCTCACCTACCTACCTACCTACCTACCTACCCACCTCCCTCCCTCCTATCTATCTATCTATCTATCTATCTATCTATCTATCTATCTATCTATCTATCTATCTATCTATCTATCTATCTATCTATCTATCTATCTATCTTCTTAATACCCTCACCTACCTATCTACCTATCTACCTATCTACCTATCTACCTATCTACCTACCTATCTACCTAGCTATCTACCTAGCTATCTACCTAGCTATCTACCTACCTACCTACCTACCTACCTACCTACCTACCTACCTACCTACCTATCTATCTATCTATCTATCTATCTATCTATCTATCTATCTATCTATCTATCATCTCCTGCCTTTCCTAATATAAATAACTAATATTCTTCTCCTCTTTCCTTTCCTCCACAACAACAACCCTGTGAGATAGGTTGGGCTTAGAGAGAGCAATGGCCCCAAATCACCAGCTGGCTTTCATGCCTAAGGCACAGGACTAGAACTCACAGTCTCCTGGTGATTAGCCCAAAGTCATCCAGCCAGTTTTCAAGCTTGAGGCAGAACTAGAACTCGCAGTCTCCTGGTTTCCAGCTTGGTGCCTTCACCACCAAACTAAACAATCCCTTATCCTTTTTTTAGTGTTTTTACTGGGTTAGCTAGGTTCATAAGGAACAAATAGAAAAGACAAAGGTGGAACAAACAGCATTTTTGAAATGGGAGTGTCAGCTTTATTATCTATGTTAGAACTCTAGAAGAAAAATATTGGTATGTCTCAAATTATTGCTTTATCACACATATACCTCAGGGGCGGGTTGCTCACTTACCTTGCTGCCGGAGCCATGTGCGCGCATCTCCATGCTTCAGGGGGGCGCTTGCTCGCTACGTGCGCACGACCCCTCGCGCGATTTTGCTTCTGCACATGCGCGGAAGCAAAATCGCGCCAAAATCTCGCATGGGGACGTGCGCGCAAGAGAGATTTTGGCGCGATTTTGCTTCTGCGCATGCGCGGAGGCAAAATCTCACCGAAATCTTGTGCGCGCGTGTGTCCCCTCGCGAGATTTCGGTGCGATTTTGCTTCCGCGCATGCGCAGAAGCAAAATTGCCCAAAAATCACGGGGGGAAAATGGCAACGTGCTGGGTGGACCGGCAGAGAGGGCTCCGGAGCGGTTGCGAAATCTGCCGCTCCCTACCGGAGCTGCGTACTGGGCAGCTCCGGCAGGAACCCACCTCTGATATACCTTCAAGAAAATTAATTCTCATGAATGAAGGAATGAATGAAGGAATGAATATACATGTCCCAGGATAATGCTGCAGGATCCTATCTGGGTCAGTCACTGGGATCAGAGTTTAGTCTTCCGAGCTTTCAGACTTGTGCTGGAGCCCATCCTCAGGGAAATCCCAAAGTGCTTTTTCAGGAGGCAACTGGACTTTCTTGGTTTTTCTTTGAAGATGTTCCGCTTCTCATCCAAGAAGCTTCTTCAGCTCAGGCAGGATAGTTGAGGAATGAAAGGATTTATATTCCTTGCAGACAACTGGTCATTTGAATCCTTTTAGAGGGTCTTTGAAGCACTTGGAGGTTTTTCTGTGTCCTCAGGGTCACCCAGGGGTGGGCTGCTGGGGGTTCGCAGGGGTTTGGGTCAGGAGAACCTCTAGTTAAGATTCTGTGCAGTTCGGAGATCCCCCCAAATCCCACATCTGGCTGGCCCCGCCCACACTACCCCTCCCAGGAATCCCCATGCACCCCGTTTTGGTGCAGGTTAAGTGCAGGGCGCGTGCGGAGGCTCGGGAGGGCGAAAAGCGGCCCTACTGAAAGTTTGGGAAGGCTGGAAACGGGCCCATTTCTGGCCTCCGGAGTGCCTCCGGAGCTTGGGCAGGCTGTTTTTGGCCTCCCGGAGGCTCAAAGAAAGTATCTGGAGCCCGGGGAGGGCAAATCGCCACCCCCTCGCCATGTGGCAGGAGGCTGACTAGGTCACACCCACCATGCCACTCCCAGCCAGCAACTGGGCAGAGAACTTGCTAAAATTTTTGAAGCCCACCCCTGGGGTCACCTGAGTAGTGCTCCTGGTTCCTGTAGTCTCCTGTAGAACTTCTAGGCCACCCTATACAATTTGAGACAAGAGTCTGTCCAGTCTCTTCTTAAAAATCTCCAGTGATGGAGCAACCACAACTTCCAAAGGCAAGCTGTTCCACAGATTAATTGTTCTCACTGTTAGGAAGTTTCTCCTTAATTCCAGGTTGATTAGTTTCCATGCATTGTTTCTTGTCTTGCCTTCTGATGCTTTGGAAAATAAGTTTGACCCCCTCTTCTTTGTGGCAGCCCCTCAAATACTAGAATACTGCTACCATGTCACCTCTAGTCCTTCTTTTCTCTAGACTGGCCATACTCAGTTCCTGCAACCATTCTTCATATGTTTTAGTCTCCAGGTCTTTAATGATCCTAGTTGCTCTCCTCTGCACTTTTTTGGCACTTTTTCTCAAAGTCTCAACATCTTTTTTTGTAATGTGGTAACCAAAACTGGATGCAGTATTCCAGGTGTAATCTTACGAAGATTTTATAAAGCTAACATGTCAGGTAATTTGATTCTATGCCTCTGTTTACACAACCAAGGATTGTATTAGCTTTTTTGGTTGCTGATGTACACTGCTGGCTCATATATAAGTGATTGTTCACTAGGATTCCAAGGTCCTTCTCCAGGGGTGGGTCCCTAATTTTTTTACTACCACTCTGTGGGCATGGCTTATTTTGTGGGTGTGACCGGGTGGGCCTGGGCCTTGGGAGCTTGCCAGTGGCCGGAGAAGCAGGGAGCATTGTCCACCCGCAATGCAGCCCCCTGCAGCGGGAGCAACAAGACCGCGGCAGCGGTTTTTCTAGGAGGCTCTGTCCGGCCTGAATGCTTCTCCCCATTTGATGATCCTAGGCTCCTGCTGCCCGTTCCCCCTCCCCTCAGCAGCTCGAGAAGCCTCGAACATGCGAAAATGCCTGGGATCATCACCGCACGTTCGTGGCTTCTCGGACTGCTGAAGGGAGGGGAACTGAGATAGGTCCTGCCGCCCATTCCCCCTCCCCTCAGCAGCTCAAGAAGCCTCAAACATGCGAAAATGCCTAGGATCATCACCACACGTTCATGGCTTCTCTTACTGCTGAAGGGAGGGGAATGGAGATAGCTCCTGCCGCCCGTTCTTTCAGCATCTCACGCGCTCCCTCAGCCATCCTCCCCTGCTTGGACTCACTGTGGGGTAGGAAGGCAGCGCATGCACCGTGCCGGAAGCTTGGCTTCTGGGCATGCGCAGAAGAAAATTTTTTAAAAAATGTAAAACAATTTTTTTAAAAAAATGGCAGTGCCCAGGCACTGCCAACCGACCGCACCGGTACTGTGACATCACCAGTGGGCCGCTACCGGTGCTATAGAGTGAACCGCACCGGTAGGAACCCACCACTGTCCCTCTCACAGTTACTCTTTTTGAGCCAGGTTTCACCTCATCTGTACTTGTACCTCAACAGATACCTTAACAGTATCTTAACAGATATCTTTGTCTTGTGGACCATGGGAACTCCAAATTACTGTGGCCAGAAGAAAAATCTACTCTAATAAGCATTCTCTCTTCAAGCAAGTAATTATCATGTGTGTACAAGACAAATTACCAATTTTTCCTCTGGGAAAATTAACTCTATTACCACATCATTTTTCAGATGCTGATTGACAAGTGGCTCAAACATTTCACAATGAAGTGTTGAGGTTATTCATCAGCAACTTGTTTCTGAGAAGAATCAAACAACTTGCATAGCCAAGATTATGGTTAGTACACGATCTATGATGACTTACTTATTGTGTTCCTTCAAGAACAGATATGATGATCTACCTTTGATGGAGAATAGAATAGAATAGAATAGAATAGAATAGAATAGAATAGAATAGAATAGAATAGAATAGAATAGAATAGAATAGAATAGAATACCAGAGTTGGAAGGGACCTTGGAGGTCTTCTAGTCCAACCTCCTGCTTAGGCAGGAAACCCTACACCAGTTCAGACAAATGGTTATCCAACATCTTCTTTAAAACTTCCAGTGTTGGAGCATTCACAACTTCTGGAGGCAAGTTGTTCCACTGATTAATTGTTCTAACTGTTAGGAAATTTCTCCTTAGTTCTAGGTTGTTTCTCTCCTTGATTAGTTTTCATCCATTGCTTCTTGTCCTGCCCTCAGGTGCTTTGGAGGGTTGACTCCCTCTTCTTTGTGGCAACCCCTGAGATATTGGAATGCTACTATCCTGTCACCCCTAGTCCTTCTTTTCATTAAACTAGACATGCCCAGTTCCTGCAACCGTTCTTCATATGTTTTAGCCTTCAGTCCCCTAATCATCTTTGTTGCTCTTCTCTGTACTCTTTCTAGAGTCTCAACATCTTTTTTCCATCGTGGCGACCAAACCTGAATGCAGTATTCCAAGCGTGGCCTTACTAAGTGGTAATACAAAGTGGTATTAACACTTCCCGTGATCTTGATTCTATCCCTCTGTTAATGCAGCCTAGAACTGTGTTGGCTTTTTTTTGGCAGCTGCTGCACACTGCTGGCTCATATTTAAATGGTTGTCCACTAGGATTCCAAAATCCCTCTCACAGTTACTACTATCTCTTTCGCTTCAAAAGAGATGGATGATCAAAACCAAGAAGAAAGATATTCAGTTATTGAACAAAGATATTCAATGCCAAGTAAGAAACAAGAAAAGATGGATGTCAGTCAGTGGAGAAAAATAACAACAAAAGGAAACAGAGAGGTGCAGAAGTTACAGGAAAAGCTAAGATAGGATTACTCCATCATGGATATAATAATAATTTATATATATATATATATATATAAACGTCAACTCCCAGAATTCCTGGCTGAGGAATTCTGGGAGTTGACGTCCACAAGTCTTAAAGTTGCCAAGGTTGGAAACCCCTGTTCTAAAGTGACAGGAACATTTGTAGAAAGGAAGTGTCAAAGCCAGCTTCTAAAAAAAATAGTATACATCAGGCGCAGATAAATTCACACTGAACTTTTTAAAACTATTGAAGAAGACATGAAACTGTTAAAGGTACAAAGAGGAGATTAATCTATTGAGGAAAGCAATAACAAAACTTTATCGTGAAGAATAAAGACATCTTTATGACATTAGAAGAGTTCTGGGTTTATTGGACCTCAACCCAGCAGATCAAATTCTGCTGCAGCTTTGACGGAATAATTTCATGATTCATATGTGGCAGATTACAGTATGTCATTTTTATTCATTTGCATCATTTGCATAATGACATACATGCCATCAAACTGCTGTGGGTATTTGTTCTTCAATTTACCAAGTTCCATTAGTAACAGACACCCCTCTCTTCCCCGTTAATCTTTTAAAACTAGGTTTTAAAAATGCAACAGTCTTTTTTCCCTGGAAATAATGTACATCTATGATAACTGGAGAAGGACTGATAGAAGAACAAATACATTTCAAATTATGAATTTGGAGACAGTTACTATGGCTATTTCCTCATTAGTAATTTATAGGTTTCCATAACGTTCTCCAGTCATTGCTATGGCTGTATAATCATACATGCTTTATATTACCATAGTGATGGCTAGTTGACACTAGAAATCGCCAAGAATTACTAAATGAAGAAAAGGCCTAAGAGTACCACGGATTGCAAGTGGAATCAGTGAGTAGATCTTGGCAAAATAAATACAGATTGCTCCCTTGAAATGAAACTCAGATTTTTGGAGCACACAATATGGGCAGGTGATAGATTGGAGCAGGGGTGTCAAACTCAAGGCCCGGGGGGCTGGAACCGGCCCACGGGATGCTTAGATCTGGCTCGCGGGGCTGACCTGGAAACAGCGAAGGACTGGCCCGCGGTGCCTCTGCCAGTGAAAACGGAGCTCGAGAGGGCTGCATGTGGTCCTCCCAAGCTCCCTTTTCGCTGGCAGATGGTTGCAGGATGCCGTCACAGCTGAAAATGGAGCTTGGGAGCCTGTTTTAACTGGCAGAGCACTTGGGCCACCACAGGCTCCCCAACATGGCGTCGAGCTGGCCACGTCCACTCTGGCCCGCCAAGGTCAAACACAACCCTGATGCGGCCCTCAATGAAATCGAGTTTGACACCCCTGGATTAGAGGAAATTATGATGCTTCACAAAGTTCAGAGAAGGAGAAGGAGGAGAGATTGGATGAAATGGATGGACAGTGTCACGTAGTGAATGTTTTCAGTTGTATGTCTATGCAGGGACCTGCATCCCTATCTATTATAATGGTACATTCCAGAACACATGATATAATATTCTTGTACGCATGTGTGCATTCCTGATACTCCATTATATTCTTCTTGCCTCGCCTTCGACCGGGAGCGGTCGCATTTTATAGCAGAAATGTAAACAATCAGAATTTATTGTTTTTGTACTGAAATAAATATTTTATTAGACTTCTTAACTTCGGTTTCATTTCTAAATGTCTGAACTCCGAGAGAAAGATCAATCATCGCCTCTGTGAGATCAATTCTCACCTCTAACAGACAGATCCAAGGAAATCACAGGAACTGTTAAGATGAGAATTATTCTCATCAGAGGCGAAATAGATCTTTTCCTGAAATTCTGACATTATAGAAAGAAAACTGCAGTTTAAATACTAATAACAAAATGTTTATTTCAGTAGAAAAGTAATAAAAAGAATTCTTATTAGGACTACATTTTATCGGCTAAGGAAATAAATCAGTTCTACCTTGGTAGAAATGGTGATGAGAAAAGGAAGGAGTTGACCTCTGGAATGCAGACATGCGTAATAGAATATATCATACATCTGCTTGACCGTAGATACAAGAAACAGTAGAAAACATAGAGATGCACAACTGGCAATAATTCACATCGTGACAGGAACGTCCTTGGAAGTGATCTAGATTATTACTGTGGACAAGTCACTATGGCAGACCTCTATGGAGATTCTCAATCATCCAGGTCATGCTTCTCCCAAAGGTGCTTTTTCAAAAGGCAATTGGACTTCATTTTTTCTTTGAAAATGTTTCGCTTCTCATCCAAGAAAACTTCTCCAGAAGAACCTTTGGGACAATATGGCAGACATTTCTCCATATCCATGCATTCACCAGAAATTATACCCAACTTCATGGTACCTAACAAACTAACTGCTTAGCAGGGAGTTAGGTTTGTTGGCTTAGGTAACCACAACTAAGTCTAATTCTACATCTTGTCTTAATATGCCAGGTAGGATTAATTAAATAATCTTTTTATACTCAGTTAACAGCCCTAACTTAGCTGTTGCTTGTCATGATTGATCTAACTAAGTTTCATCCAGGTTTGTTGGGGGCTATTCTGAAGAAAATATTTATTCCCAAGGCTGTCTTCATTGTAAGCAAGGTCTTCAGTGCCCATATGCCAGTGATGGCGAACCTATGGCACGTGTGCCACAGGTGGTATGCGGAGCCATATCTGCTGGCACGCGAGCTGTTGCCCTAGCTTAGCTTCAGTGCGTATGTGCGCACTGGCCAGCTGATTTTCGGGTCACGCGGAGGCTCTTGGAGGGCGTTTTCGGCTTCCGGAAGGCGTCCTTGGGGCGGGGGAGGGCATTTTCGTTCTCCCCAGGCTCTAGGGAAGTCTCTGGAGCCTGGGGAGGGCGAAAAATGGGCCTTCTGGGCCCACCGGAAGTCAGGACACAGGCCATTTCCAGTCTCCAGAAGGCCTCTGGGGGGGGCGGGGGAAGCCATTTTCGCGCTCCCCAGACATTGAATTATGGGTGTGGGTACTCGCGCGTGTGCGATAGCGTGTGCGCACGCGCTTTCGGCACCTGAGGAAAAAAAGGTTCGCCATCACTGCCATATGCTATCTGATACTCACTACAATTGGGGGTGGGGGTGGATTAGTAATTCTTGACCAGAGTTCAGGGTTAAGGATCCTAGCTTAGGGAGAACATTTTTAGACCTAAGCTAGGGCATTCCTCGGATGAGGTCATGACAGATGTTTCTTTTGAAAGAGCAATGTTCTTCCCCACTTCAGTGGTGGCTTTCTCCCGGTTCGGACCGGTTCGCCCGAACCGGTAGCGACCCGCTGGTGACGTCACTGAACTGGATCAGTTGGTGCCAGTCCGTGGGCGCCACCATCTTTTTTTTTATTTTTTTTTATTTTTTTACTTTTTGCAAGGTTTTTCCTGTTCTGCCACTTGAAAGAGGGCCCTTCCTCCAGCCCCTGGGTTTATACTGACTTTTATTCCTTCTTCTGAAACCCAGCTGATCAGCTCCTCAGCTGTGTTTCGGGCTGATTTCAAGCTGCTGAGCATGCGTGGAAGCAAAATTGCACAAGGGGACGCACGTGCCAAACGTGCACTTCCGTCGCGATGCGAACCGGTGGGGAAGGTAAGTAGAACCCACCCCTGCCCTACTTACCAATTCACTACCAGCCTGCCATACCACAAATAAACCTAACTTGCTACTGTCCTATTTATGTGATGTAGTTGTGGGAGCTGCCTAGAGTCACCTATGGGAGATGCTCAGTTAGATAAATTGAATAAATAGATAAATAAGTAAGTAAGTAAGTAAATAAAGGAAAATTAAAGACTAAAGATTACTTGTTTTTCATTTAATAATTTATTAAGTTCATCCTGATATAAAATAGCAATAGCACTTGCACTTATATACCACTTTACAGTGCTTTACAGCCCTCTCCAAGCGGTTTACAAGGTCAGCATATTGTCCCCAACAATCTGGCTCCTCATTTTACCCACCTCAGAAGGATGGAAGGCTGAATCAACTTTGAGCTGATGAGAATCGAACTCCTGGCAGTGGGCAGAGTTAGCCTGCAATACTGCATTCTAACCACTGTGCCACCACCGCTCATTACATACAAATACAAAAGAAAATGCAAACAGGGGAAAAGCGGGAGAGGAAAAAGGAACGAGAAAGAAGTTCAGGATAAAGAGGAAAACAGAAATGAAAACAGTGACTGCCGACTCTTCTTTGCACAGTACAACAACTTAGTAACATTACAGCCTCAACTTTTTTACTTTTACATACTACAGGTAGTCCTCGACTTAAGACCACAATTGAGCCCATTTCTGTTGCTAAGTGAGACAGTTAAGTGAGTTTTGCCTCATGTTATGACCTTTCTTGCCCTCTCACACACAAAGTCCAGAAGTGGTTTCCAAGTAGTTCGATGTGTTCTTTTCTTTGAACAAAGTAGTCAATTTAGCCATTGCTGCTAGTTCCATCGATTTTTTCCAGCCATTCATCCATTGTGAGAACTGAAGTATCTTTCCAATTTTGTGCATAAAGCATTCTTGCTGTTCTCAACGGATATAACAGCAAAGTTACTTTTCCCTACAAGTTCTTTGTACATGAAGCCTAAAAGAAAAAAAATCTCTGGTTTTATTTTTTTATATTTTCTTTAAGAATCTTCTGCATTAAAAATTACTTACTTGCAACTGTGCTTCTTTGGGTTAATCATCTGTTTATTCATCCAGTAACCAACTCGGCTTTTAACTGCACCTACATATTCTGTATTTCTCCTTCCTTTGTTAATTGAAGAAATGATTTGGTCATCTTATACACTGCGAAGATTCTTTCCGCTGAAAGGGAAGAAAGCACCTATATCTAGCCCATTAATTTGCCTCATTGAAATAGCACCAAAATCCAAAGCAGTATCAACAAATCAGTAGACCCAGGTGTTTGAGTGCCCCCTAGACCTCATGAGGTCAGGATTCTTCTTTATTTCAGATGCAATATCAGAATGAATTGGCGGTGTAAGCATTGGTTCCCAAGGCTGATCAAGATTCAAGAGACTGTTATGTAAATAGCCTGCTACAGACTTCCTTTTTATCAGCCATCTCCTTGCTGATCTAATAGAACATAGTCAGAAAGAAAACCAGAATGTTTCTTCTTCAGGGAGATAGATTTGTCATAAATGGAACATTATTCATTTTGCTGGAATTCTAGTAATCCCAATCTCTCTAAAGAGCCAATTCTGATTCTAAAGAACACTTGATTCAACAAACGCAAAGTTTCTGAGCTTTCCTTCTGGGATTTCTCTCCTGATCCCTTTACTAGAAATATAGAATGGAATGCTCTTAAGTTCTAGCAATATGAGAAATAAATTATTCAGGGACACCAAGAATAAAGAAAGTGTAAAATGAGAATAGGATGGGATGGGATGGGAGTAGGGCGGCATATAAGAACAGCAGAATAAATAAATAAATAAATAAAATAAGGACAGGAGAGAATAGTTTTTTTGGCCAAGTGTGGTTAGACACACAAGGAATTTGTCTCCTTGTTGTGTCTAAACACAGTTGGCCAAATTTATCATTCAATCCAGCCCCTATCTGGACTGATGTATTTTATTTATTTATTTTATTTATTTATTCTGTCAAGTACGTATTGGTAATATACATAGATATAACATTGTTTATATACATAAGATGGGTACTGATAAGAGGGAACATTAGGACAGGGACGGTAGGCACGCTGGTGCACTTATGCACGCCCCTTACTGACCTCTTAGGAATCGGATGAGGTCAACAGTGGACAGTCTAAGGGTAAAGTTTTGGGAGTTTGGTGACAAAACCACAGAGTCAAGTAGTGAGTTCCAGGCATTAACCACTCTGTTGCTAAAGTCGTATTTTCTACAGTCAAGTTTGGAGCGGTTCACTTTGAGTTTGTATCTGTTGTGTGCTCGTGTATTGTTGTGGTTGAAGCTGAAGTAGTCATTGACAGGAAGGACGTTGTAGCAGATAATTTTATGAGTTATGCTTAGGTCGTGCTGAAGGCGACGTAGTTCTAAGCTTTCTAAGCCCATGATTTCAAGTCTGGTTGCGTAAGGTATTCTGTTGCAAGTAGAGGAGTGGAGGGCTCTTCTCGTAAAGTATCTCTGGACACTTTCTAATGTATTTATGTCCGATATGTGGTGTGGGTTCCAGACAGATGAGCTGTATTCAAGGATTGGTCTGGTGAATGTTTTGTATGCTCTGGTTAGTAGTGTGATATTACCGGAGAAGAAGCAGATTATACCCAAGGAACAAGAAAGAAATGTTAAGAAAAATAGGAACACTGAACAACCCATTAAGATCCTTGATACCTGTAACGGGAGACCTACAAGAAATAAGTTCTTTAACACAGGTGTTTTCAGCCTATCAATCATAGCTGACATTTGTAGTTGAGTGAGAATTTTATGTCTCAAAGGTGCTATTTCAAAAGGCAACTAGACTTTGTTTTTCCTTGAAGACATTTCACTTCTCATCCAAGAAGCTTCTTCAGTTCTCACTGAACGGTGGATGGCAGAAGGATTTGTATTCCTTGCAGTCATTTGGTTGTTAGCACTCTTTCTGAGAGTCGTTGAGGCCACTTGAACTTCAGGCAACCCTGAGGGCACAGATAAACCTTCAAGTGGCTTCAATGACTCTCAGGGAGAGTGCTAATGACCAGATGACTGCAAGGAATATAAATCCTTCCATCCTCACCATTTAGTCAGTACTGAAGAAGCTTCTTGGATGAGAAGTGAAATGTCTTCAAGGAAAATCAAAGTCCAGTTACCTTTTGAAAAAGCACCTTTGGGACAACCATGACCTGGATGACTGAGAATCTCCAAAGTCAGTGAGAATTTTATGCATAGGCTAATTATGCAGAATCAGTGGTGCCATAAAAGAGCCGAGGTGGCGCAGCGGTTAGAGGCAGTACTGCAGGTCACTTTAGCTGACTGTGATCCGCAGGTCAGCGGTTCAAATCTCACCGGCTCAAGGTTGACTCAGCCTTCCATCCTTCCGAGGTAGGTAAAATGAGGACCCAGATTGTTGGGGGCAATATAAATATACATTGCTTACTGGTGTAAAACGCTTAGAGAGTGCTTGCACTGTGAGGCGGTATATAAATCTCGATAGATAGATAGATAGATAGATAGATAGATAGATAGATAGATAGATAGATAGATAGATAGATAGATAGATAGATAGATAGATAGTTAGATAGATAGATAGATAGATAGATAGATAGATAGATAGATAGATAATAAATAAATAAATAAATAAATAAATAAATAAATAAATAAATAAATAAATAAATAAATAAATAAATAAATAAATAAATAAATAAATAAACAAATATCACACACATAGGTAAGGCCAAGACTTCCTTCTTTTAAGTTTCAGGGATAAATCTAGATTTGTCTTTGGTGTTGTTGTTTTTCTGAGTAAAATTAAACTTGTTAAAAGTTGACGGTAGAGTTTGCTTGGCTTCCTATCTCAAAATTTATTTATTTATTTATTTTGGTTTTCTTATATGCCGCCCAACTCCCGGAGGACTCAGGGCGGCGTACAGCAGAGAAAAATACAAGAATAACCAACTATAAATATTACTTAAAATCAAATCTAAAAATTAAAAACACAATATTAAAACCATCCAAAAAACCATACAACAACAATACATACTTGGGGGTGAGCTCAGATGGAATTAGGCTCTACCCCCAGCCTGCAGGAAAAGCCATGTCTTAACGGCTTTTCGGAAGGCCAGCAGGGTGGGGATATTGAGAAATGGTATACTCCTGCATCTTTTTTTTTGTTTTTACAAGCCCAGATTGTAAACTCTGAGTTGGTAAACTCTTACTCTGAGGGCCGGGCGGATTCAAACATCCTCATAGCAGGGCCATAAACCTTGTCAACTAATCCGCAGAACTCAAGGTTATGAAAATCAGGCTAGGATTAGGAGAATCTAGACGGAACACCCTTTTCCTAAGAGCATTCTCTCTTCTCTTTTGGCAAAAGCATGCAAAATTTTACTTCTTGAGAAGGAGAAAGAAAAGAAGGGAGCAAACACAGAGGAATTTGTTCCTGAATAGGAGTCATGTAAATCTTTGTCCTTCCCCGTGTCCTTCACAGAACCCTGGAAAGCACAATGAGCTATCCTATGCAAAATTAAATCTTCTCAGCGCATGGACTAGCAATGACTATTCAGTTCCTCGGGGAAATTATGTCTCTCCTTAATACTGCCTTTATACGTGTCCCACCTGTTGTACTTATATATTTTGTTGGTATTACATTCGTTCTAGAGATCTGTGAGGCTAACTGTTGGGAAGTGATGTTTCTTTGGAGGGTTTGAGGCATTAGCCTTATCTTCTAAGTTCCAGTTATTAACATTTTTTTTTCTTTTTGCTGAGCACAAGAATTGGCTAATAAGGAATAAGTACCTAGCACATCAAGGAGAAAGGAAAGAATAGATCTCTGCCCATGCCTTTGCTCTCTGATTCATCTTGAAATGTTATTTCGGCTTGGAACTATAGTGGTGATCGCCAGGAGAGGGGCCAAATCAGGGGTGAAATGCTACTGGTTCGGCCCGGTTCGGGCGTACCGTTAGTGGCAGCGGCAACCAGTGGTTTGGAGAACTGGAAGCGGCAGCAATGCGAGGCTCCGCCCACCCGCCCGGACATCACCATTTTTTAACCCTCTGCGCATGTGCAAAGCCTTCTGCGCATGCGCAGAGTGTGAAAAAGAATGTGCTTCCGAACCAGTAGGGAAGGTACCGTATTTTTCGGAGTATAAGATGCACTGGAGTATAAGATGCACCTTAGTTTTGGGGGAGGAAAATAGCAGAAAAAAATCTATCTTCCAGATATTCATCTGGCTAGCGTCCTTAGTCTGTTCAGCTTCAGCACCTTATTTTATCCCCTGGTTAGGGCTGAAAAAAATATTCTTTGAAGGGAGTAGGAATAAAAACAAGCCTGCAAAGACTTAGGGCTGGTAAAAAAACTACTTCGAGGGAGTAGGAATAATAAAATGCTGCAAGCCGGTAAGATCATTAGCACCTCGTTAGGGCTGAAAAGACCTTTACAGAGGGCGTAGGAATGAAAACAAGCCTGCAAAGACTTAGGGCTGGTAAAAAAACTACTTCGAGGGAGTAGGAATAATAAAATGCTGCAAGCCGGTAAGATCATTAGCACCTCGTTAGGGCTGAAAAGACCATTTTCAGAGGGCGTAGGAATGAAAACAAGCCTGCAAAGACTTAGGGCTGGAAAAAAACTTCGGACGGAGTAGGAAGCCAGGAAGATTGTTAGCACCTTGTTTGGGCTGGAAAAAAAGCTTCAAAAAAGCTACATTTGGAGTATAAGACGCTCCCAAATTTTCAGCCTCTTTTAGGGAGGAAAAAGGTGCGTCTTATACTCCAAAAAATACGGTAAGTAGATTTCACTGCTGAGGCAAATATATTGTATTTATTATTTATTTCCGTATTAAATTTAAAACTGTTGATTCCCCTCACTGTAGGCAGTGTGCAAGTAAAATTTTATTTACAGATAGTCCTCGATTTACAGCCTTTCATTTAATGTCCATTCAAAGTTACAACGGCACTGAAAGGAGTGACATTTTTTTCACCCTTTCGATCATTGCAGCACCCCCCTGGTCACGTGATCAAAATTCAGACACTTGGCAACTGACTCCTATTTTTGACGGTTGCAATGTCCCGGGAGAATGTGATCCTCTTTGGCGACCGTTTGACAAGCAAAGTCAATGGGGAAGCCAGATTCACCTTTACAACCTGTGTTACTAACTGAACAACTGCAGTGATTCACTTAACAACTGTGGCAAGAAACATCACAAAATGGAGCCACTTAACAATTGTCTCGCTTAGCAACAGAAACGTTGGGCTCAATTGTGGTCGTCAGTCGAGAACTACCTGCATAACATTTATTAATTCTATTTTATGGCATAAATGACTCCAACTTTGCCAATTTGGGGGCAGCCTGTAGGAGAAACTAAAATAAATAAATAAATAAATAGATTAGCTCAACCAGTTAAAAGCAAGATAACAATTAGCTGGGATTTTGACTCAGTTTATATCAGATTAGCTATAATTTCATTCCAAAGGTCAAATTCTTCAAAGAGCATCTGGACTCATCAGGGGTGGGATTCTACCGGTTCGGACCAATTCGGGCGAACCGGATGCTCCAACGATCAGCTGGGAGCGAACCCGTTCGCTCCGATGATCAGGTGGTCCAGCCCGCCTGCCCGCCCCTGCGCTTTACTGACCTATATCTTCTCAGCTGATTCGCGCAGCAGAGCGGATTGCTGCCCCTTAGCTGTGCTTGTCCCCAGCAGTAACACGGAAGTTAAGTTTTGGTAAAACTGTGCACGCGCGCAAAGCGCACGATCACTGAACTGGTTGTTAAACCGGCAGGATCTCACCACTGACTCAGTTCTAATTGAAACCAAGGAATAAGGAAAACACGTTTTCTCCAACAGAAGGTTTACCAGTCCTTGGAGAGCAACCAAGGCTGCTGGTTACTACTGTTCTTTGTGGAATTGCAACATGGGGGGGGGGGGAAGAGAGAGACATTAGAGGCATTTCCGATTGAAATTTATGGATAATTTCTACTGAGAGCTACTTCAAAATGAATCCTTTTATAACAACTCTTCATACTCTACATAAACGATCTTTGTGATCATATTATAAGCAACTGTGTTCTCTTTGCCAACGATGTTAAACTATTTAACACCACCGACAATGCTACTACCCTTCAAAAAGACCTTGACCATGTAGCAGAATGGTCAAACAACTGGCAACTTCAAATGTCTTGTAGACGACCCTCACTTTGTCAAAGACCTTGGAGTACTCATATCCAACGACCTAAGTGCTAGAGCCCTCTGTAACACATTGCCAAAAATGCTCTCAGAGTTGTTAACCTAATCTTGCGTAGCTTCTTCTCTGGCAATATTACACTGCTAACCAGAGCATACAAAACATTGGTTAAACCAATTCTGGAATACGGTTCACCTGTCTGGAACCCGCACTGCATATCAGACATTAATACAATCGAGAGAGTCCAGAAATATTTCACTAGAAGAGTCCTCCACTCCTCTGCTCGCAATAAAATACCTTATTCCACCAGACTTGAAATATTAAGATTAGACAATTTACAACTACGCCGCCTCCGATCTGATCTAAATGTAGTTCATAAAATCATATATCAAAAAGTCCTTCCTGTCATTGATTACTTCAGCTTCAACCGCAACAATACATGAGCACATAATAGATTCAAACTTAATGTAAACCACTCCAAACTCGACTGCAGAAAATACGACTTCAGCAACAGAGTGATCAGTGCCTGGAATGCACTACCTGACTCTGTGGTTTCTTCCCCAAACCCCCAAAACTTTAACCTTAGGCTGTCTACAGTAGACCTCACCCCATTGGTCTGTAAGAGGTGCACCACTGTGCATAAGCGCACCACCGTGCCTACTGTCCTTGTCCTACTGTCCTATTGTCCTCTTTTATCGGTACTTTTTACTTATATTTATACAAACAACTACTATCCTGTACATGTTTGACAAATAAATAAATAAATAAATAAATAAATAAATAAATAAATAAATAAATAAATAAATAAATAAATAAATAAATAAATGATAGATAGATAGATAGATAGATAGATAGATAGATAGATAGATAGATAGATAGATAGATAGATAGATAGATAGATAGATAGACAGATAGATAGATAGATAGATAGATAGATAGATAGATAGATAGATAAAATCATAAAATTAGTGACAGCAAAGTTTTTCTGGCCTCATCAGAGCTCTATTAGGCCTGGGCAGGATCTGTATAAACTCATTTATGGTCAAAAGTAGCTTCTCTAGAGTTGTTACTTGGAGATTCTATTTCTATCTATTCTATTTCTAGTCTAATCTAGCCTAATTTAGCACTGATGATCTGGTAATAAAACATCTGCAAGAAAACAACCAAACTCAAAGAGCACCAAGAACTCCAAAGTGAGGGTTATTACTGAGAAGGACTTTCTCCAGGACCAAGTCCTTTTAACCTCCCATAGGGGAGGAACCTGGAACAGACTGTAGAAAGTTAGCACCCACCCCTCTCCTAGAAGAATGAAATATTCTAGGAAATATTAAAAAGGAAGAATATTATATTTCCCTGGATGAGAAATGGAGAAACATGAGTTTTTTTATAGGTAGGAGCAGACTCACTCTGAATAGACCCCACCCTCCTCAATAGCCCACAGCAGATGTCAGCACTTAAGAGATAAAGGGATAGCTAGGTCTATTCATAAGCAAATACCCTCACCCAAGATCCAACAAAGGTAGGATTAGTCCTAAGCCATAATAGGAATTGGCCAAATCCCCTTCATTACATCATCACCCAGCAAGATTCAACCAAGCCTGGGACTCAAGACAACCTACAAAGTTTCCCCTGCATGGCTCCATGGGAGTCTGACAACCAATCAAAGTACGTTTCTTACACAGGAACAGGAAGCTCCAAGGCGGGGCCCAAGAGAGGGTATAAATCTCTCTCTCACACACACATACACCCATGTGCTCATTTTGCCCAGGACCCAAAAAACCCATGTGGTCCTGTCTACCATTAACCCATCTTTCCAAATAGCCTCCATGTTTCCAGTGTCTTTCTCCCCACTTGGAACTGAACCCAGATGGACATTTCTTCCAACAGGATCTCCCTTAATATTTAAATTATTTGGGCAGAATCATGATTGGCAAGCCATTCCTTCCTATCATCATCATCATCATCATCATCATCATCATCATGAAGATGATGAGGTGGCGCAGTGGTTAAAGTGCAGCACTGCAGTTCAGCAGTTCAGCTGTTCAAATCTCACCGGCTTAAGGTTGACTCAGCCTTCCATCCTTCTGAGGTCGGTAAAATGAGGACCCAGATTGTTGGGGGCAATATGCTGAACTCTGTAAACCGTTTAGAGAGGGCTGTAAAGCACTATGAAGCGGTATATAAGTCTAAGTGCTATTGCTATCATTTTAGCTATTGTCTATCCACTGCAGGATGAAGGCCTCTTCCTCATGTTTCCAACCAATATGGTCCTGAGCTTTCTTTTGCCAATATTTGCTGATGTCGTCAGTCCATCTTGTCCATCCTTTCGTGGATGCTTTTTACCAAGTGGGATCCATTCTACGACTGCCTTGGTCCACCTGCCATCAGTTCTTCTTGCTGTGTGACCAGCCCATTTCCATTTCAGTTCATTTACTCTCTTGATGATATTGTATATTTTGGTTTGTTCTCTAATCCACGTGCGGCTCTTTCTATCTTGCCTTGTAATGCCGACTTTCCTGTATTCTGCTTTTATACCATTGAGTGATATTGGTGACAAGAAGATCTCTGAAATGGATCTTCCTATTTATCATGTTCAAATACTTTATTAGAACCCTATAGAAGTTTAACATAGAGCCCATGTGTTAAAGTGTAAAATTGCCCTAGGACTTGGGAGACCCTGTATAATTTGGTGGCATTATTTTGAAATATCCTTGAATTATTTGATGGGATGGGTGCTGAAAGTAAGATGGTCCAGTAAAAACCAGTATATCCAGTTTATATGCACATGAAGAGATAAAATACCTATACACATATAAACAATTCTTTTATAGTGAATATATATGTATATGTATGTATGTATATATATGTATGTGTGTATGTATGTACATATTTTATGTACATTGAGACAATTTTATATCCGAGATCTCCCCCGGTATGTATGTTGTTGGACGATTTTTTTAACTTTTTAAAACTGTTTTTAAATAAGTTTATTGTTTAGTGTTCTCTTAAAATGTTGTATGCCGCCCTGAGTCCTTAGGGAGTAGGGCGGCATAGAAGAACCTAATAAATAAATAAATAAATAAATAAATAAATAAATAAATAAATAAATAAATAAATAAATAAATAAATAAATAAATAAATAAATAAATAAAGTATATAATACATATATAGTCTATATTATACATACATAGACACACACACATGACAATTGCATTCATCCAATAGTTTCTTTATGGGCCTGTATTGAATGCTGGACTAAATTTCTGGTCATTTTCCCTTATGTATAATGTATTTATAAGAATATTTTAAAACGTATGTTCAACTGTGTTGGGCAGAAGGAGGAGGGTTCTGTAAAAGGCAACTATTATCAAGGTGCTGAAATTAATTGGGCACTTTAATTGAGGTAGATTACTAGCTAATGCTTTCTTGAATACAGTAATTCTCCTATTAAATTATCTTTGAATAATTACCTGAAATTTCTCAGCTGCAGGGACTGATGGCTATTTAATTGTGCAGTGATGTTGCTAGATAATTACTTAACAAGGTGTCCTTTAATAGTTTAATTCCCCTTTCAGAGAAAGAAAAATAACTAGGACTACTACTAATCCTCCTCCTCTTTCTATGTCATTAAAAGAATTTTTTTTTTTTACTTTCCTTCATGGATGATGCATCAGTGAGAAACTATTTGTCATTCTGTTTTTCACCACCCACATACACACCCTGAATCCAATGGATTTTAAATAATGGTTTTGTGGCTTTTTCATTAATTGCATATCATCCATGTAAGTTCTCCTAGTCTGCTGAATCACCTATATCCAAAGTTGTTTTGCATACAATATTTTTAATATTATCCCACCTACCGTATTTTTGGAGTATAAGACGCACCTTAGTTTTTGGGGAGGAAAATAGGGGAAAACAATCTGCCTACCAGGTATTCATCTGGCTAGCATCCTTAGTCTGGTCAGCTTCAGCACATTATTTTATCTCCTGGTTAGGACTTAAAAAAACCTTCTTCTGAGAGAATAACAATGAAAGAACCTGCAAGCCGTAAGAGCTGGGAAGATCGTTAGCACCTGGTTAGGGCTAGAAAAGAACTTACTCGGAGCAAGTAGAGCAATGAAAAAAAATTCTGCAAAGACTTAGGGCTGGAAAAACATTCTTTGGAGAGAGTAACAATGAAAAAGCCTGCAAGGTAAGAGCTGGGAAGATCTGTTAGCACCTAGTTAGGGCTGGAAAAAAGCTACATTCGAAGTATAAGACGCACCCAAATTTTCAGCCACTTTTAGGGAGGAAAAACGTGCGTCTTATACTCCGAAAAATACGGTAATATTTAATTTATGAATAGATGTGCATAAGAATATGTTCATCGTATGGGAAGCAAAATAAGAAGCAGAAATACCTCACACAAATGAAGACAAATATACGTGTCCCAGAATAATCCCAAAGATGCTTTTTCAGGAGGCAACTGGACTTTTCTTTTGAAGACATTTCGCTTCTCAACCAAGAAGCTTCTTCAGCTCTGACAGGATAGTGGGGCATGGAAGGATTTATATAAATATATAATAAATAAATGTGTATATAAATTTATATAAAAGATTTTCAAAAGAAAAAACAAAGTCTGTTGCCTCCTGATAAAGCACCTTTGGGACAACCATGATCTGGATGACTGAGAATCTCTACAGCAGGGGTCCTCAAACTTGGCAACTTTAGGACTTGTGGACTTCAATTCCCAGTATTCTCCAGCCAGCTATTCTGGGAGTTGAAGTCCACAAGTCTTAAAGTTGCCAAGTTTGAAGACCTCTGCTCTACAGCGACCCAGAATAATGTTGCAGGATCCAATCTGGGTTGGTCACCAGACCAGAGGTTTAGTCTTCTAAACGTTTGGACCAGGGGTGGTTCTGGCTTACCTTGCTGCTGGTTCGCTTCCTCACGCACCACGTGGGTGCATGTGCACACATGCGCAGTGCTAAAAACCCAGCTTCTGCGCATGCGCAGAAGCGAAAAACAAGATGGTGCCGCCTATGACGCCGCCAAGAGAGCCGGTTCGGGGGCGTGTCCAGACAGCCATCGCTGCCGATTCGGCGAGCGGGGGAAAATTCCCACTACCGGTTCTATAGAACCGGTCTGAACCGGCAGGAACCCACCTCTGTTTTGGACTCAGAATGTGTCTGCTGGAGAGAAGGTCCCTGAGGATGGAGTCCAGCAAAAGTCCAAAAGCTCAGAAGACTAAATCTCTAGTCCAGGGGCGGGTTGCTCACTTATCGATACCGGTGTGCTGCGCGCGCATCTCCACGTTTCGTGCGTGCTCGCTCTCACTATGCGTACATGCCCCCTCATGCGATTTTGCTTCTGCACATGCGCAGAAGCAAAATCTCGCTGAAATCTCTCTCTCGCGTGCATCCCCTCGCAAGATTTCAGCGAGATTTTGCTTCCGCGCATGCGCAGAAGCAAAAAAGTCCAAAAATTCTTTTAAAAAGATGGTGACGCGCACGACGGACCGGTGAAGACAGCACCAGAGCAGTCGCACGCAAATTGTGCAATCTCGCTCCCTACCGGAGCTACGCACCAGACTGCACCGGTAGGAACCCACCACTGCTCTGGTCTTGGTGACTGACCCAAATTGAATCCTGCAGAAATATTTTGTTCATTTTTACTAACAGAGCTATTAAAAAGATATTTTAGGATTCCTGGAGACAGGGAACTGAGGTAGAGCAGCAGTAGCAGAATAAAGGCATTCACTGGGGATCAAAACTAAGATTTGAATCCTGTTGTTTCAACTGAGTAGACCTCGCTTTCTTCTGGGGACCTTTTTCATCCACTGCCATGATCTTCCTGCCTGATTATTGAATCAGAAGTGTCAAAAACATCTGATTACCGCCTCCCTGTCTCATCTCCAACCATGTCCCCTCCAAGTAGGTACAAGTCATGTTCCAGAATTCTCAACAATGGCCATGTTGACTTGAAGTCTATGGAGGACATCTAGCTTGGTGGATGATGTATCATTGCTCCTCTTATTAAAATAGTTTGCAGTTCTGATCTACAATAATAACTTAGCTAAACTGGCCATTTAGTCATCTTAGATAGAATGACATTTTCCTAAGCAGAACATGCTTCTACCTAGATGGAAGATATATATGAGCTTCAATGCTCCCGGTTCAGGTGGGCCAGTCGGTCGTCGTAGAGCCGAGAGAGCCGATAGCGATTGCAGCACGAGGCTCCCCCCCCCACTCCCCCCCGCCTGGACGCCGCCATTTGGGTTCTTTTACCCTCTGTGCATGCACAGAACGCTTTGCGCATGCACAGAAGATAAAAGAACCCAAATGGCAGTGTCCAGGCGGGCGGGGGAAGCCTCGCGCTGCGATCGCTATCGGCTCTCTCGGCTCTACGATGACCGACTGGCCCACCTGAACCGGGAGCATTTCACCCCTAGCTTCAACATGTTTCTGGTTTCCCTTCAGCCCTGTTACCTAGCCCAGTCATTTGGTAGGACTACCACAATTGGACTAGATGACCACTAGATGGTAGTAAAGAAATACAGAAAACTCTCATTCACATCTAGAGGTGGTCCAGAATTTTGCAGTCCAATTATAGTAGTCCCATGTATTGAGACCTATTTCTTGACTGAGGACAACATCTGTTGCAAAATCACCCAATAAGTATCTGTGATTGAAAGAAGACTTGATTACAGTTCTTCCCAGTCCTCTCATCTATCTATTGATGTATTTGTTCCAGATTATGTTACAGATCCCATCAATTAAACAAAAAATGGACTGGCAGGGTCTAGGGAAAAAGACGTCTCTGCCATTGCCCCTACCCTATGGAGGTGAGGTTGGCTCCTACTTTTTCAGCCTTTGGTATGAACCCGGCTCTGCCATCTGGTGTAGAGGTTAAAATTGTTGCACTTAGTTGCGTGCTTCCCTTGTTCTCGTCTGGTGTTTTGCTAGTTTAATTATCAGATTTAGGCCCTGCCCATCTCACTCATCCAAGTGACTCTGGGAGGTTTATAGAGACAAACAATAAAACCATATAAAGAAATACAATTAAAAAGACAATTTAAACTGAATTAAAAAGATAAGTTAACCCTTTAGAAAGGTGGAGGGAGCACTCTCCGCCAATCCCAGGGTTCTGTGTCAGTCTTCGACCCCACACTAAGTCACAGAGCCAGGTCTTCATGCCAGTGGTGGGTATCTATCTATCTATCTATCTATCTATCTATCTATCTATCTATCTATCTATCTATCTATCTATCTATCTATCTATCTATCTCTCTCTATCTCTCTCTATCTCTCTATCATCTATCTATCTATCTATCTATCTATCTATCTATCTATCTATCTATCTATCTATCTCTATCTCTCTCTATCTTTCTATCTCTCTATCTCTCATCTATCTATCTATCTATCTATCTATCTATCTATCTATCTATCTATCTATCTATCTATCTATCTATCTATCTACCTATCTACCTATCTACCTATCTACCTATCTACCTATCATCTATCATTATCTATCTATCTATCTATCTATCTATCTATCTATCTATCTATCTATCTATCTATCTATCTATCTATCTATCTATCTATCTATCTATCTATCTATCTATCTATCTATCTATCATCTATCATCTATCTATCTATCTATCATCCATCCATCCATCCATCCATCCATCCATCCATCCATCCATCCATCCATCCATCCATCCATCCATCTATCCATCATCTATTGCCATGGTGGTGAATGGTTAGAATGCAGTATTGCAGGCTAATTCAGCTCACTGCCAGGAGTTCAATCCTCACCGGCTCAAGGTTGACGCAGCTTTCCATCCTTCTGAGTAAAATGAAGACTCAGATTATTGGAGATAATATGCTGACTCTGTAAATCACTTAGAAGGGGCTGTAAAGCACTATGAAGTGGTATATAAATCTAAGTGCTGTTGCTGCCTATATCTTCTGTGTTTTCCCGAAAATAAGACCTATCCCAAAAATAAGCCCTAGCATGATTTTTACATGTGTGCCTAATATAAGCACCCCCAAAATAAGCCCTACTTAAGAGCCTATGCAGCCGCCCGCCCGTCCATTCCATCTGGTTGCTCATTGTGATGCCGACGCGAGGTGAGGCGGGGGGTGGATCTGCCCCCGGTGCCCTGCACTGGCTTACCTCAGGGCCTCCACAGCCAGGCCATCCATGCCCCAACAACTGCCTCACGGCGGCAGCACCATTAGCCATACAGCCCACATGGCCACCAGTCCACTTCTTCTGCTTGCAGTCCCGAGGAAAGGCAGGTGTTGGGGCGTGGATGGTCTGGCTGTGGGGGCCCTGAGGTAAGCCAGTGCGGAGCATGGGGGGAAGCTCCACCCCCCCATCTCACAGCAGTGGCACTGGCATATCATGCGGCCTCCTGCCCTGTTATGGCTGTGAGCAAGCAGAAGATGTTGGCCTCCCGTACATGGGGGTGGGTGGGAAATAAGACATCCCCCCAAAATAAGACCTTGTGCTTACTTTGAAGCCCCCCAAAATATATGACCAGGTCTTATTTTCAGGGAAACACAGTGTGTATGTGTCTGTCTGTCTGTCTGTCTCTCTCTCTGTCTGTCTGTCTGTCTATCTAGCTATCTATCTTTAAAATAAGGCTAATTAATGATTCCAACAATTATAAACATGGAATGGAAAAATAAATACAACACCAAGATGGGCTAGATTTTGACTCATTTACGCATCCCTGTGCCTGAGCCCATGAACATTAATTAACTGAATATTGATTGCAGAAAGTGGATGTGTCCAAAACTTACTGCAACAACTTTACCAAATTGAAAATGGACAAGAATAAAACTTTGTCTTATTTATTGTCCAATTGTTACTGCTCATGCTAATATCATCCATCCTAAGTGTGGCTGAGAAGGGAATTGAAATTCAGAAGCAATTCTTCGCCATTGCTACTTTGACCCTCTAAAATAACCTCTCACTACAAGATCTGCATGGTCTCTACTTTAACCGTCTTCTGGGGAACTGTCATAGCATGGCTGTTCCCACAAGCCTCCAGTAATTAATATCTGCACTTTGCCTGCCATCTGTTTGACAGTGTGCTATTTTAATTTCGTATTGTTTCAATGAATATTATTATGTCTTTTGTTTTTTTTTAGATTTACTCTTTTAGACTTGTGGAGTACCTAGAGATCAGATATGGTGGCATATCCAAATAATACCAAATTATATTTATTTTGTATATGTAAATAGCAATGCTAATATTAGCAATCATTAAGTTCTTATCATAGTCTTATCTTTGTTCATTTCTCTCACTCTGTTTGTTTCAAAGAAGTGTAAACCCTTTGCAAGCTGACTTACTTATTGATTCCCCCCCCCCCCGCTGTTTAAATGTATTTATTTTAAAGAGAAGAGAGAAGAGAGAGAGAGAGGATAAAAGAGAAAGATACATTTTAAAAGTACAAAATAAAAATATTGTATAGAAAGGTTGGCTGAGTATTTATTATATGATGAAATTAGAAGAAAATGCAATTCATTCATTGGAAATGTGGTCTCACTTTTATCCTTCTATATCAAGTTGAATTAAACCGAGAAAGTTTTATGAGAACAACATTTTATCATTTTTTAAATTAACTGTTATTAAAATTAAAACTGACTGGTATTTCATATGACTTTTCAACATCTTCAAACTTTAATTTTTAATGAGTTTTCAGTGAGTTTCAATCAAATTAACCTAATCTTCAGAGACTTTTTAACATTAATTTAGGATTGGGAGGAATCTAAGCTTTATTTTACTAAAGTTTTATAATTATTTCAGTAACTAATACATTTTATCTTTGTAATATTTACAAATATTTACAAATATTATATTCTTATAAATAATATTTATCTTTATAACACAGCTCTGGTCTTTATAGTTTAGGTAACATTATGGAAAACGTTTTGCAACTTAGCTTGAAAAAGACCTGATTTTGAAAAGGAAAATGAGTTAGCAGACTGAACCAGAATTCTTACCTTTCTGGGTTTCCAAGAATGAAAATACCAGGTTTTTTAAAAATTGAATTTCTGTGCCATACATGATGTGACTTCTTTCTTCTTCTTTTGGTGGTGTCTTTGGGTGCTGTCTGACTTGGTAGTTTTCTTGCAGATGTGGTCAAATGACCTAATCAGCAGAGTTTTATTCTGCTTTTTGTGTTGTGATTATCCTCTACTAGTTGTGTTGCAATTATAGTTTCAAATTTATCTATTGCCTCAATGCTGGATTCATACAATACGTTAAAGCCCAAACAACACCATGGTTTAGCATGGTCTATGAATCCAGACAAATGGCCTATGTAAACCAAAAAAAACCTGGGATGCTATCATCTGCAGGACCTCTCTAAATATTAAAAATGAATTTGATGATTTTTGCAAAAGGAATTCTGTACAATGAATGCTTAGTCTGTCATGAAGCCTTAATAAGCACATTTGATGAAAGTTTGTAATTAGAAAGACCTGTCTAGACAAGTATAAATATCTGGCAAATATCCTGATATTTTTGTCATACACTATAGGTTAAATTCATCTTCATAAATGTATTTCTCCTGCCGTTTCTGTTTTCCCTCAACTCATTTTTTTATTTTTTTGCCTTCCCAATCCTCAACCCCATTCCTTAAGGTTCTGTGTTTCTTAATTTCCACGTTTCTCTTCTCCTGCACTGACCTTCATCCGTTCTCTCCTTGTCATGTCACTCTTTCCTTCCTCCCCTTCTGTTCCCCTCAGTCTTCATACCTCTGTCACCCTTTCAGTCATCCTGACTCTGCACCAAGAAAGGCGTGGGCTCATCCGTCACTAAGTGGGTGGTGTTGATGAGAAATTAAAAGGAGGCAGTAATTGACCATAATGAAAGAATTAAACAATAACCTGACCCTCCCTGCAATTAACATTAATATCACTGGATTGCAGGAATTTGCAACGTTAGACAGTGACATGACTGAATTGAAGGTAGTTTTCGTCTGCGACGGAACCAAACTGATCAGTCTGGGACTCTTTTATAGTGAATAGGTTTGCTTTCGAAGAATTTCAAGTCTGCGATCTGAACCTTCAAACGTTCTACAAAGAAAAGGTCAAGCCACATGTTACTGAGGGTTACCTGCTGCACATACCTACCTCAGGGGTAGGTTCTAATTTTTTTTACTACTGGTTCTGTGGGCAGTAGTAAAAAACAAGTCAAAACAAGTCTGGACAAAATTTTTTTCTGAAATGGTATAGGACCGTGGTGGCGAACCTATGGCATGCATGCCAGAGGTGGCACGCGGAGCCATAGAAGCCAGCACGCGAGGGTTTCCCACCGGCAAACCGGAAGTGCGAAAAAACGCACTTCCGGTTTGCCGGTGTGCTGTTTTTTGCACTCCGGAGGGTTCAGGGAAGCTCCCTGAAGCTCCGGAATGCAAAAAACTACAAAATGGACAAACCGGAAGTGCACTTTTCCGCACTTCCAGTTTGTCCGTTTTGTAGTTTTTTGCATTCCGGAGCTTCAGGGAGCTTCCCTGAACACTCCGGAGTGCAAAAAACAGCATACCGGCAAACTGGAAGTGCGTTTTTTCGCACTTCCGGTTTGCCGGTTTCATCGTTCCAGGCTCTGGTAAGCCTTTGTGCGGGGGTGGGGGTGTGTGCGCATGCGCAGGGGGCAGCATGGGGGGGTGTTGTGTGCATGCGTGGGGGGGAGGGAATGGGTGTGGGTATGCGCGCGCGCGCGAGCGCGCTCCCCCCCCTTTTTGGCACGCGAGCCGAAAAAGGTTCGCCACCACTGGTATAGGATCTCCTGCTCCAGCAGGGGGCTGGACTAGAAGACCCCCCAAGGTCTCTTCCAACTCTATTATTCTATGTTCTGTGTTCCAATATTATAACATTTGATAGATCCTACAATGCTCTAAAAAATATCCAGAGGCATTTTCCAAGGACTTTTCCAAACTCCTTGTTGGTCTTTGGGGAATGGGGAAACTGAATGAGTAATTGACACAGTTGTCCCTTAGCAGCTCTTTTTTTTAGGACTGGGAAACCCAGGTTTTCTAAGAAATTCTAGGCAACGAACTGGTCAGGAGACAGCTACAGAATAGAATAGAATACTATAGAACAGAATAGAATAGAAAGAATAGAACAGAACAGAACAGAACAGAACAGAACAGAACAGAACAGAACAGAACAGAACAGAACAGAACAGAACAGAACAGAATAGAATAACAGAGTTGGAAGGGACCTTGGAGGTCTTCTAGTCCAACCCCCTGCTTAGGCAGGAAACCCTACACTACTTCAGACAAATGGTTATCCAACATCTTCTTAAAAATGTCCAGTGTTGGAGCATACAACTTCTGGAGGCAAGCTGTTCCACGGGTTAATTGTTCTAACTGCCAGGAAATTTCACCTTCGTTCTAAGTTGCTTCGCTCCTTATTTAGTTTCCACCCATTGCTTCTTGTTCTACCCTCAGAAGCTTTGGAGAATAGCTTAACTCCAGAGGTGGGTTCCTGCCTGTTTTTGCCGGTGCGGTTAATAGCTGTTGTTCGGCGCAGAGCCGAAGACACTGCTGCCGTTCGCGGCACGGGAGCTTTCCCCTGGCGCTTTCCCCGCCCGCATGGAAGCCACCAATTGCGTTCTTTTGCCCTCTGCGCATGCAGAACATTTTGCGCATCCGCAGAGGGCAAAAGAACGCAATTGGCGGCTTCCATGCGGGCGGGGAAAGCACCCGGGGAAAGCTCCCGCGCCGCGAACGGCAGCAGCGTCTTCGGCTCTGCGCCGAACAACAGCTATTAACCGCACCGGCAGGAACCCACCTCTGCTTAACTCCCTCTTCTTTGTGGCAGCCCCTGAGATATTGGAACACTGCTATTATGTCTCCCCTAGTCCTTCTACAGCACAAATTGTATTTGACTTGCAAAGGACACAACTGAATCTCTGTTAAAAGCATAGTGTCTTATTTTGTAGCATGCAGTGCAGCTTCAGGCCAACATCTGGCATGTGGTATTAAAAAAATGCTTTACAAAGCATCAATGCAAAAACTACAAAATCCAAGATTCCCCCCTCCCCCCAGTTTGATGCAATATTCCTGGAATCTTATAAGGGGCAAATTATTGACACACCAGTAATATAGGTTAAAGATTAAGTATTATTAAATTTATATTATTTAACCAACCAATGTAGAAATTTTGTTTACCATTGGCATTCTAAAGTAGGGTGTCATTATCTATACTGTAGGAATACATAGTTTGTGATTTCCATGTGCTTTGTTCTATATTCTTCTATTTTATTTCCTCGTTGACCCTTTTCAATTTCAGAATATTCTAATTAAGACCGTAATGATTGGTGGGGGATGATAAATGGAGGGTTGTTTTTTCTTTCTCAATTTATATAGGAATGATACGGTTGTGTTAATGCTAGCTTTAGCATACCATAAAGAACTCCCAGTATTCTGAGTCAAAATATTTTCAGTGGATTGATGTCACCGGTACATTTGAAATACCAGATCAAGGTAATGCTGCTGTTTCCCAAAACGAAGCAGGTTTATTTATTTATTTTATTTATAAACGCTCTTATAGGCCGCCCAATCCCGTAGGACTCAGGGCGGCGTACAACATGGATAAGAAACGTACAGTAAAACAGTGATAACAATTTAAAAATTAAAAACATTATTAAAACATTATTAAAAACACCATTCATGGGGAATCCTGTCCCCCCCCCCCTTTACTGGCATTGATAACACTTTCTTTAGCCAGTCCATAGTACGAGCAAAATCTTTGCCCTTACATGAGTGGGATTTTCATGGACTATACTTCTTTATGTCCAGAATTCCCAGTTTACATGTGCACCTACTTTGTTTCCCCGAAAATAAGTTCCAACCGGAAAATAAGCCCTAGTACCATGATGGCGAACCTATGGCATGCGTGCCACAGGTGGCACGCGGAGCCATATCTGAAGGCATGTGAAGCATTGCCATATGTCAGCTCCAGTGCACATGCATGTGCTGGCCAGCTGATTTTGGCTGGCGGGGCCAGGGGGAGGGCCTTCTCTGTAGGGGCCTCTACAGTTGGCTCTCTGAAACCAACTCCCCCCAGAGATATGAATTGTCCCCACCTTGCTGGCCTTCCGGAAAGCCGTGAAGACATGGCTCTTCCTGCAGGCGGGGTTTTGAGACGATTTGCATCTGGGTCTCCCCCACGTATGTATGTTTTCGGATATTTTTAAAATGTATTTTAATTATTATTAAATTATATTGTTTAGCTGTTCTTCAAATGTTGTACGCCGCCCTGAGTCCCCAGGGAGTAGGGCGCACATATAAGAGCACTAAATAAATAAATAATAAATAAATAAATTTTTGGCCTTGGGGAAGGCTGTTTTTGCTCTCCGCAGGCTTCAGGAGGCTTCCCTGAAGCCTCCAGAGTGCGAAAAACAAACCGGAAGTTCAGAAAAACGGACTTCCGGTTTGCCCGTTGGGCCCTTTTTCACATTCCGGAGGGAAAAAAACGGCCCAACGGGCAAACCGGAAGTTCAGAAAAATGGACTTCCGGTTTGCCCGTTGGGCCCTTTTTCACATTCCGGAGGGCGAAAAACGGCTCAACGGGCAAACCGGAAGTCCGTTTTTCTGAACTTCCGGTTTGCCCATTGGGCTGTTTTTCGCACTCCAGAGGCTTCAGGGAAGCCTGAGGGTGAAAAACGGCCCAACGGGGGGGGCATGCACAGGGATGCATGCATGTGCAGTGTGGTGCATGGGGGGGTTGTGTGCCAGCACGCACGCGCTAGCACGCGCGCACTCCCATTTTTGGCACCCAAGAAGAAAAAGGTTCACCATCACTACCCTAGCATGATTTTTCAGGATGCTGGTAATATAAGCCCTACCCCCCAAAATAATCCCCAAGTTAAGATTCTCAGCCAGACGGATTCATTTAGTACCCTATTGCCCCGAAAATAAGACCTAACCAGAAAAATAAGCCCTAATGCGTCTTTTGGAGCAAAAATTAAGATAGGACCCGGTCTTATTTCCAGGGAAACACAGTAATATTCAGTCAAAAGCCAGTGTTTAATTATAATAATTTAAGAAATTAATTTCTTTAGAAAGTAAAGTTAGAGGCAACCCTGAATTTTTACAAATTTGAGGCAGAAACTCAAGCATCTTCTCAAAATACGGTGATAGATTGCTTGGTCGAGGCCAAAGAATACTGTTTTTGCAATTCCTTCAATTGCTGTGCCCAACCTGAGGCTAAGACAAATCTGTTTACTTCCTTTCATCTCCACTAATCACACAGCTCCTTGAGGAATCGATGGTCTTCTGCTTGCTATTGGGCGCCAACAATTGTTTTCTCTCTATGGAATCTCTGATTACAGAAGAACTCACGATCTTCTGCCAAATGAAATTCTGCGTTTCAACTTGGTGCAGAAACTGGACACCCAGATCAAAAGAATCCTCAATGGCCTAACCAATAGGAGTCAGATCACGAAAGAGCAGTGGTGGATGAAAAGCAGTAGACCCATCCTCTCACAAACCCAAAAATACACACGCTCAACGTTCCTCTTTATTCAACTGCATCACTACTGGGGATCCCAATTTACACACAGTCAAGGACACAGAGAAATTCTTGCACATATCATAAAGAGGAGTGAATATTCTCTCAATTCCCCGTTACAGTGCCTCCAGAAAGTCAAAGATCTAAAAGAGGACGAGAATGAAGTTATGGGTTCATGACGTGTCAAAGCACTCTTCCTGCCCATAGATCCAGAAAGAATCTATGGTAGAAGTATTGCACAACGTATTCAACCTAGTCAGCCTAGAACAACAAAGTTCTAGGCTGCATTAACAGAGGGATAGAATCAAGATCATGTGAAGTGTTAATACCACTTTATATTGCCTTGGTAAGGCCACACTTGGAATATTGCATTCAGTTTTGGTCGCCATGATGTAAAAAGGATGTTGAGACTCTAGAAAGAGTGCAGAGAAGAGCAACAAAGATGATTAGGGGACTGGAGGCTAAAACATATGAAGAACGGTTGCAGGAACTGGGTATGTCTAGTTTAATGAAAAGAAGGATCAGGGGAGACATGATAGCAGTGTTCCAATATCTCAGGGGTTGCCACAAAAAAGAGGGAGTCAAACTATTCTCCAAAGCACCTGAAGGTAGAACAAGAAGCAATGGGTGGAATGATCAAGGAGAGAAGTAACTTAGAACTAAGGAGAAATTTCCTGACAGTTAGAACAATTAATCCGTGGAACAGCTTGCCTCCAGAAGTTGTGAATGTTCCAGCACTGGAAGTTTTTAAGAAGATGTTGGATAACCATTTGTCTGAAGTAGTGTAGGATTTCCTGCTTAAGCAGGGGGTTGGACTGGAAGATATCCAAGGTCCCTTCCAACTATTCTATTCTATTCTATTCTATTCTATTCTATTCTATTCTATTCTATTCTATTCTATTCTAGTCTAGTCTAGTCTAGTCTAGTCTAGTCTAGTCTAGTCTAGTTTAGTCTATTCTACTGAGGAAATGGCAGCAAATTAAAAATATAAGTCAATCAAAAAATAACCCATATTAACCAAATGTTCCATTACAAAGGGACAACCGAAGCTCCCACAAAAGGAACTGTGTAAGAATATCATTTACACAAGCACAGATCTACTCCAGCAACCCCCCCCAAAAAAGGGGGGGAGACACAAGGGAAAAACAACAACATTTGATGTTGCCTATGCAACATCTTCCCAAAAAAATGGAAAACAACTACCTGACTACTCAACCTACTATAGCACAAACCAACACAAGTTATGGAAGGTATAACATTACCATGCCTCCAAACAATCTCAGAAACAACCAACACACTATTAGAACCACATGACAGTGCACTTGTATACAAACCAAGTAACTGTGAGCATCCTAGACTTAGCTAACTCTGAAAATAGTAGGGAATTCTTAGAAGCTTGGCATTTAGCCAAATCAGCCATTAATAGACACATGGAAATAAACCTGATTTAAACACCATTTAAAAGATACAGCAAAAAGCTAAAAAAAAAAAAAAAGAAGAAGAAGGGAAGGTGCCAAAAATATTGGTGGCTTGCTGTAGCCAACTTGCATTGTTCTTTGTGACAGAGTCACGGGACTGTCTCGATTCATTAGGGCAAGTATTAGCAACTGCTCATCTGCTATATTGGTTTCTTCATGCCTGATTTGATCCTTGCCCTTCCTTAGTGATTATACTGACTAGAATGGGTCTGTCCCTATTAAGGAACTTGTTTAATGCTCTCTTGCTGGATGAACGGGTTCCCTCTTCTCTAAAGGAGTCAGCAGCAAAATTCTACTGGTGGTCTTATACAGTAATTCCAGATGCTGGATCTATTGTAATGGTTTTCAGGTAGATTATCAGGGGTGGGCTCCAAATTTTTTAGCAACGGGTTCTCTGCCTGGTTGCTGGGTAGGCGTGGTCATGGTGGGCATGGCCTAGTCAGCCTCCTGCACCACGGCGGGGGGAGGCATTTTCACCCTCCCCGGGCTCAGGAGGCCCTCCGGAAGCCAGATATGGGCCCATTTCCAGCCTTCTGGAGCCTCAGGGAGGCCGGTTTTTCGCCCTCCCTGAGGCTCCGCGTGGGCCCTGCACTTACCTGGCATCCAAAACGGGCCACATGGAGACTCGTGCGAGGGGTGGGAGCGGTGGGGTGGGCAGGGCCAGTTAGGAGTGGGATTTGGAGGTTCACTGAACTGCGCAGAATCTTCGCTAGAGGATCGCCGAAACCCAGCCCACCCCTATAGATTATGTATTAGAACTGTGAGAAATATCTTGGAATCCTAGTGGACAATCATTTAAATACGAACCAGCAGTGTGCTGCAGCTGCCAAAGAAGCCAACTCAGTCCTAGGTGGCATTAACAGAGGGACAGCATCAAAATCACATCAAGTGCCAATATCACATATAATGCCTTGGTAAAATTGGAATAGCGCATCCAGTTTTGGTCACCACGATATGAAAAATGTTGTTGAGACACTAGAAGGAGTGCAGAGGACAGCAACAAAGATGATTAGGAAACTGGAGGCTAAAACATGTGAAGAACGGTTGCAGGAATTGGGTATGTCTAGTTTAATGAAAAGAAGTAGGGGTAGCAGTGTTCCAATATTTGAGGGGCCTCAACAAAGAAGAGCGGGTCAACCTATTCTCCAAAGCACCTGAGGACAGGACAAGAAGCAATGGATGGAAACTACTCAAGGAGAGAAGCAACCTAGAACTAAGAATAAATTTCCTGACAATGTGAACAGTGGAACAACTTGCCTTAAGAAGTTGTGGGTGTTCCAACACTGGAGGTTTTTAATAAGAGATTGGATAGCCATTTGTCTGGAATGATATAGGATCCTCCTACCTGAGCAGGGGGGGTCAGGCTAGAAGACCTCCAAGGTCCCTTCCAACCTTGCTATTCTAGTTAACTAGTTTGGTCACTGTGGGGGATGACCAATGCTGGAAACTGATTAAGGAAAGCGTGCAGCTCTGCTATTTCTTTTGGACTTTTGGACTTCAACCACCATTGACCATCTTTCTAGATGTAGATCGTTGGGTGGAATTGGGCCATTGGACTCTGTTTCATAATGGTTCTATGCAGGGGCGGGTTGCTCTCTTACCTCGCTACCGGTGTGCTGCGCATGCATACCAACATTTCATGCGCTCACGCGCTTGCTACATGTGCGTGCCCCCTCGTGTGATTTTGCTTCAGCGCATGCGCAGGAAGCAAAAAAATCACCGGAATCTTGTGAGGGGACGCGCGTGTGCGATTTTGGTGATTTTTTTGCTTCCGCACATGCGCGGAAGCAAAACAATGCTGAAATCTCATGCATGTGCGCGTCCCCTTGCAAGATTTTGCTTCCGCGCATGCGCAGGAAGGAAAAAAAGCTCAAAAATTCTGAAAAAAAGATTCTGAAAAAAATTCTGAAAAAAAGAAGACGGCACCGGAGCCGTCACGCGCAAATTGCATAATCTGTCGGCTGCTACCGGTGCGGCAGAGTCGACCGCACCGGTAGGAACCCACCACTGGTTCTATGCCTTCCTAACCATATTCAGAGTGTAAAGTGGCATTCTACCTGCTATTTATCATCTACATGAAATTATTGGGATGGTGCATTCATAGTTTTGGAGGAGGTTTTCAGCTGTATTTCTCCTGACTGTCTTTGGGGTTTGGTTTTTCATTTTTTTGTGACCTACTTATAATACTGAACAAGGTGTTTGTTAGTTAGTCAATAGGTAATAAATAAATAACTCTTTGGACTTCAACCTCTTTCTATATATTTGGCCTTTCATCAAATCATGCAGCTGGCAAATCTTTGGGAACTGAATTGAGTTCTTTAAAAAAAAATGCTGAATCAGTATTAAAATCCTATGCTTGGCTGTTCGTGCAGCTGTAAAATGGACAGTAGATTAGCCGTTGATGGTATGTCATTAATGATGAGCAAAATGATCGCTCAATGGCATTTTTGCCATTTTTTTAATAACCACTTTTGTTTTTTTATGGACAATCCACGCAAAGCTCAGGTGTGCAAGCAACGCTGGCTTGAAAACGTTGGAAGACTTGTATTTATAGTTATCATTGTTTGAGAAAGCTTTATATGAAAAAAATCAGTTATTTAAAAATTAAATCAAGAAAGTAAAAGGCAAAAAAAAATATTGAAAATTAAATGGTGGTAGACAGGAGTGGGTTGCTTACTTACCGGTGCCGGTGCGCTGTGCACACATCTCCACATTTCTGGCATGCGCCCCCTCACGCGATTTTGCTTCTGTGCATGCGCGGAAGCAAAATCTCGCCAAAATCTTGTGAGGGGACGCGCATGCGAGAGAGATTTTGGCGAGATTTTGCTTCTGCGCATGCGCAGAAGCAAAATCTCACTGAAATCTCGTGCACGCGTGCATCCCCTCATGAGATTTCGGCAAGATTTTGCTTCCGCGCATGCGCAGAAGCAAAATCGCCCAAAAATTCACCGAAAAAGATGGCAACGCACGCAACGGACTGGCGGAGAGGGCTCCGGTGCAGTCACGTGCAAATTGTGCAATCGGCCGCTCCCTACCGGAGCTTTGCACCGGACAGCTCTGGCAGGAACCCACCTCTGGTGGTAGACCCAGGAGACAAAATTAGGTTTTGAGGAGGCAGCATTAGATTAATAGCATATACCCAGAATAAAGAATCATACAGTATGTATAGAAATGATATAAAAATAATGATCTTAGAAGCAGCACCGGGAATTTAAAAGGTATGGAATATGTTATCAGTCTGTTAAATATGAGAGGACCAAGGATAAGAATCACTCAGGGAAAGGAAAAGAGGGAGAGAAGTAGAAAGATAGGGAAAAGAGAAGGAGTGGAGGGAAGTAGGAAAGGGGAGAGAAGAAGTAAGGTAGAAGGAGGGGATGGAGATCGAGGAAGGGGAGTGTTAAGAGATGAAGGAAAACAAACTGATGAGCAGTAGTATAAAATGGGTGCAAAATAGAATATTGATTTATGAATGATCGGATGAAATGTATAATTATGTATGTTATTGACATATTGTAAGGTATATGCATTGATAAATGTATGGAAATTGTGGAGAGAAAATAAAAAAAATTACAAAAAAAGGAAAGTAAAAGGCAAAAAAAAATTACAGTCACAACAATGCACATGTGAGCAGATGTTTAAAGATGCATTGTTTAGCCAAAAGACCATCTGAGAACTGTTTTGATCATATGTGAGATCTGAGGATCAAGTATTGCTTAAACATGTGTGAAGTTCTATGGTTTTCTGCAGATGCAAGCAATGTCTTAAAAAATAACACTGCCTACTGGTAGTCCTTGAATTACAACAATTCATTTGGTGACCCTTCGAAGTTATAACGAAGTTAAAAGTGACTTATGACTGTTTTTCACACATACAACCATAGTTTACATGATCAAAATTCAGCTTGGCAACTAATTCATATTTATGATGATTGTAGTGTCCCAGGTTCATGTGATCACTTTTTGCAATCTTCTGACAAGCTAGGGGAAGCCAGATTCACTTAACAACTTTGTTACTAATTCAACAAACGTAGTGATTCACTTAACAAATGTTTGGTTTTGATTTATTTATGTTTTAATGTACATGTATTTTTATGACATTTTTATGACTGTAAGCCACCCAGAGTTACCTTGTGGTAAGCTGGGCAACCAATAAATTTTATGAATGAATGAATGAATGAATGAATGAATGAATGAATGAATGAATTCGGGCAGGAAAGGTTATAAAATGGGGCAAAACTCACTTAACAACTGTCTTCCTTAGCAACAGAAATTTTGGGCTCAATTATGGTCGTAAGGTGAGGACTCACTGTAATTATAAAGAGGTTGGATGTAGTGAAGCTAATCAGAAGAGGGCGTTATATACTTACCTGAACGCCCCTTCTCGTAGGGTGGAGCTAACCTCCAAGATTGGGTTAAACCTGCCCTCTAGCCAATCAGGACTGAGTCTGGAATAACAAAAGCCTTCGTTGTGCGTCTACACCCCTTCTTTTGATGAGGGACGAAGCCAGACTTCGCGTGCCGCTCCCAAACCATGCCATAGATGTGTACAAGTAAGTGTCCCTCAAGTAGTCTATGCCACATGACTTAGGGAGGGACTCAGGATTATTTGTGAATGACTTACTTCAGGATTGTAAAAGAGACTTACTTTGGAATGAATCAAAACAATGGCGGATACATTCTAAGGATGGTTCTACTACCTTTTGAGACAATGCTCAGTGTGCGTACACTTGCAGTTTCTCCAACTGTAAAGATATTTATTGAGAGAGACGCTGGATCTAACTTCTTCAATCCAGAGGTGGGTTCCTCCCGGTTCGGACCGGTTCTTTAGAACTGGTAGCGGGAATGTCCCCCTGCTTGCTGAACCGGGAGTGATGGCCGGATGGTCACGCCACCGAACCGGCTCTCTTGGCAGCACCGTAGGCGCCACCATCTTGTTTTTTGTTTCTGCCCATGCATAGAAGTTGAGTTTTCAGCACTGCACATGTGCGCCCGCCCACGCGAATCCCGCGCGTGCCCATGTGGCGCGGGAGGAAGCTAACCGGCAGCGAGGTAAGTTAGAACCCACCCCTGCTTCAATCTGACCTAAGTTGATTAGGGGACTCCATATATGTCTAGCTCAGGGGTGGCCAAACCGTGGCGCATGCGCCAAATGTGGCGCATTGGATGATTACAAGTGGCGCATTGCATCCTTTCACCTACTTATTTTTTTTTAATCGGTGTCATAACTGAATCCATCTTAATATTTTCAACACCAAAGTGATCTCAATTCAATTCGTACAGCCTTCGGTAATGTTCAGCCTTCTCGGTGTCTGAAACTTAGAATGGAACTTGTGAGATGTTACTTTAGGCGGGTTTACAAACATACGAATATTTTTATCGGTGTTGCTGTTGCGCGTTCCTGCTCAAACGATCACAAACACCGCGCACAAGCAACACATCATGTGTTTGAAGTCACGTGCAAGTGAGCGGCGAGCGTTCGATATGGTCAGTCAGTTCTGAGTGAGCCATCGTGGCGTGGAGTTTGAAGCAGTGTTTTATTGAGTGTACTAGCGTGGTTTTTGTATTGAGAGTGATTGAAAGACAGATTCAAGATTAAATATATATTACGTTTGTCAAAGAAGAGCGCCACTACTTTTTCTTGACGCGAACATAGAATTCAAATTCCACATAATTGATATTCTGTGTGATACGACATACGTACTTGTGATCTATTTGTTCTTTTTCACTTTTTTTTTAGTTTTATACTTTTCTATGCTTAAATTCCTGTTAGCCATTACAGTGCAAAAAAAAAAATTGAATTGCGTGATTGAGTTATCCCTTTTCCTCCCTTAAGCAAAGCAGATCCTACCCCTATCCCTATTTTACAACCCCAAACGTGAAAGTAAGAAGGTAAAAAATGTGCTTGAGTTGTATGGCGCATCTGAACTCATCTGTGAAAAAATTGGTGCATGGTATGCTTAAGGTTGGCCACCACTGACTGATCTAGCTAGTTTAGGCTGAAGAAGCTACTTGGATAAGCTCCAAAAAATTTCAAACCAACAAGAAAAGAAGTCCAGTTGCTATGACTCAGACAACTCTACCTGTATCACTGAAAATCTTCACTGACCTATTACCATGTTTGAGTCTGTATCATACAAAAGCTTGCATGTCATAAGGTATGAATGCAGCAGAAAAATAAATAAAGCTTAAGTTCCCAGATAATTTTCAGAAATAAAATCTGAATTTTAGAGAGTTTTCAAAACACACCTGTCTTAATCAACTTTTGCTAACTTTCTAGGGGTTTTCATTTCTTCTGTTTCTTTGTCATTTGCTTTCCTAAGGTTAAATGTCTAACATACTTTTGAGGATCCTCAAACAATGTACACCAAAGCTTGAGGCATGAAACCTTCAGGGATCTTTTATTCAGTGATATTTTCAGCGGCGTATCAAAGCATGTAGCTTTGAAGTCTTCCCTGCTGGTTTTTTTCTGTCAGTGTTCTTGGGCTCTACAAGAACTGAACTGAATTAGTTTTCAAGTAAAAAAATCAGGAATTCTACCTGAAAAAGATCTGAGAGTAACACTTCGTATATTTATGTTGCAGCTTGACACATTCCTGATGGTAGCGTGATCAGAACTGTTCTCAGGTTGTGCTGTTCATAGAAGAGGTATAACTGGGGGGAAACAGTGATTAGCAGGAGAGGCAGAAAAAAACAGTGCATCCAAAATTGTAAATCCAATTTGCACTTCATTCTTCTTCTAGGAGAGAACAACCAGTGGTGGGTTCCTACCGGTGCGGTCCACTCTATAGCACTGGTAGCGGCCCGCTGGTGATGTCACAGTAGTGGTGCAGTCGGTTGCTGGTGCCTGGGCGCCGCCATTTTTTTAAAAAAAATTAATTTTACATTTTTTTTTCTTCTGCGCATGCCCAGAAGCCGAGCTTCCGGCACTGCGCATGCGCTGCCTTCCTACCCCACAGTGAGTCCAAGCAGGGGAGGATGGCTGAGGGATCGTGTGAGACACTGAAAGAACAGGCGGCAGGAGCTATCTCCATTCCCCTCCCTTCAGCAGTCCTAGAAGCCACGAACGTGCGGTGATGATCCTAGGCATTTTTGCACGTTCGAGGCTTCTTGAGCTGCTGAGAGGAGGGGAAACGGGTGGCAGGAGCCTAGGATCATTGAATGGGGAGAAGCATTCAGGCCGGATGGAGCCTCCTAGAAGAACTGCTGCCGCGGTCTTGCTGCTCCCGCTGCGGGGGGCTGCGTTGCGGGTGGGCAATGCCCCCCTGCTTCTCCGGCCGCTGCCAAGCTCCCGAGGCCCACGCCCACCAGGTCACATGGCTGGCAAGCCATACCCACAAAATAAGCCACGCCCACAGAGTGGTAGTAAAAAAAGTAGGAACCCGCCCCTGAACTAAGGAGAAATTTCCTAAACAGTGAGGACAATTAACCAGTGGAATAGCTTGCCTCCAGAAGTTGTGGGTGCTCCAACACTGGAAGTTTTTAAGAAGATGTTGGATAACCATTTGTCTGAAATGGTTCCTGCCTGAGCAGGAGGTTGGACTAGAAGACCTTCAAGGTCCCTTCCAACTCTGTTATTCTATTCTATTCTATTCTATTCTATTCTATTCTATTCTATTCTATTCTATTCTATTCTATTATCTAATCTCACTGTTATGAAGCTGTTAGAATGCCAGCAAAAAGTATAATTAAATGTAAATACAGTGGTACCTCAGTACTCATCGTTAATTGAGTCGAGGTGGTGCAGCGGTTAGAGGCAGGTACCGCAGGCCACTTTAGCTGACACTGATTCGCAGATCAGCGGTTCAAATCTCACCGGCTCAAGGTTGACTCAGCCTTCCATCCTTCCAAGGTAGGTAAAATGAGGACCCAGATTGTTGGGGGCAATATAAATATACATTGCTTACTGGTGTAAACTGCTTAGAGAGTGCTTGGACTGTGAGGCGGTATATAAATCTCACAAAATAAATAATAAATAAATAAATACCGTATTTTTCGGAGTATAGGACGCACCTTTTTACTCCCAAAAAGGGGGTCAAAAAGTGGGTGCGTCTTATACACCGAATGCAGCCCCCAACCCCCCACCAGCCCCCACCCTTTGGAGGTTTTCCCCACTGCCGCCGCCACCGCCGCTTGCCCCCCCCGCTGCTTGCCCCCGCCGTCCCCGCTGTTGCTTGCCGCCGCCACCACCGCTGCTTGCCCCCGCCACCCATTCCTGAGCTAGCATAAAATCTAGCACCCCAGTCCTTTCGAGGTGCCACCGCTCCGCTTCGATCCACACCGCTGCCCGCTTGCGAGCGAGCGGGCGTGCGAGCAGGCGAAGCGCGGCGGCAGGCAGGTGTCTTGGAAGTGCCGAGGGCAGCACGCGCGTCCGGGATGCCCCCCTCTGTGCTTTCCGCTTAGCCGGCAGCAGCGGGCGCAGCGAGTCCCGTCCTCACGCGCGTCCCGGCGCTTGCTGTGGCGACGCTGTTTTCTCCAAGACCTTTGTCTACTGCTCCTTCTCCGAGACAAAGGTCTCGGAGAAAACAGCATCGCCACAGCAAGAGCCGGGGACACACGTGAGGACGGGACTCGCTGCGCCCGCTGCTGCCGGCTAAGCAAAAAGCACAGAAGGGCATCCCGGATGCGCGTGCTGCCCTCGGCGCTTCCAAAACACCTGCCTGCCGCCGCGCTTCGCCTGCTTCCTCAGCTGCTCTTCTCTAGTGAGCGCTCTTTGGCCGGGAAAACCAGGAGCCGCCGCTTTCGCCGCAGATCTGCTCAGCTCAAGTTGCAGCCCTTGAACTTCAGGAGGGAACTGGCTGCGAGACCGGGAGGACTTGTGGACTTCAACTCTAGCTAGCATGACTGGAGGAGGAATTCTGGGAGTTGAAGTCCACAAGTCTTAAACTTGCCAAGGGGGTGCAAGGGTCTTCAAACTTGTGGATTTCTACTCCCAGAATTCCTCATCCAGTCATGCTAGCTCAGGAATTGGAGTTGAAGTCCACAAGTCTTAAAGCTGTCAAGTTTGAAGACCCCTGGGTTAGGGATGCAAGGGTCTTCAAACTTGGCAAGACTTTTTACAACCATGTACACTTTTTACAAACTTCAAACTTGACAGCTTTAAGACTTGTGGACTTCAACTCCCATTCCTGAGCTAGCATGACTGGAGAAGGAATTCTGGGAGTTGAAGTCCACAAGTCTTAAAGCTGTCAAGTTTGAAGTTTGTAAAAAGTGTACATGGTTGTAAAAAGTATACATGGTTGTAAAAAGTATTCTGCTACACTGGTATTTTATTAAATAATATATTACTACACCATTTGGTTCAGAATACTTTTTTCCTTGTTTTCCTCCTCTAAAATCTAGGTGCGTCCTATACTCCGGTGCGTCCTATACTCCGAAAAATACGGTAAATTGGCTCCGGGGTTGTGATGAGTACCAAAAACAATGAGTACAAAACATTTTTCCCCATGAGGAATAATATAGTGAGTCACAAGGCAGCCGACACCAACAAGTTCTAACTTGTGTGTTGAGAACCAAACAAACGATGAGTTTTAAAACAGTTGAGTACCCAGGTACCACTGTATGTCGAGTTCATTGATGGAAGAAGTGATGCAAATCTACAGAAATAGCTAGTCAGAGGCGTATTATCAATGATTTGAGAACATTTTCTAGGGATATTAGATTTTAATTGATATTTGTACAGCATATGAGGCATCCAGCTGATTGGCCATTGAAGTATGGATGAAAGCATGCACGAATTCCCCAAATTTATAATTCAGATTAGAACATATATGAGTTTGAGTGAGAGTCAAAATGTTGCATTGTTTCTCCACAGTCTCAGGCCTCAAAGCAGAACTTACGCTCCCAAAGAGTATATATGTACAGATCAATGAACTGCAAATCCCATAAGCTAATTACATGTATTTGTAAGGGCAATTACTTAATTGTGCACATCATGGCTTAAATTGTAGGCACTTTTTGTCCACACAATTAGAGAATAAAATCACCTAAAACCAGCCCCTGATTTCTTGAACAAAGGCCATAAAGTAAATCTATGCCAAAAGTCATTGGGGTGGATCCTTTCTTGCATGACATTTATTGACTCAATTGATTATCCTGCATGATCCTAAAAAAAATGATATGAAGAAATGGTTGCAGGATTTGGGTTTGGCTAGTCTAATCTTTGCACCATCTTGTTTGCGGTGGATTAGATCATTTATTCTTCTGCCTGTTACCATAATTGTGCCAACTCTAGTTCTCTTTGCCTATAATTGTGTGGTTCCTTTGGGTTTGTGATTGTGGACTAAAGGCATGATAGCCATCTGAAAGAACCATTTGCTTTTCATTCTTGTTCCAGTCAAGTTTATTTAATGTATTAAATTTCTACACCATCCATCTCATCTAAGTGACTCCAAACGGTTTACAACAGGGGTGTCAAACACAATTTCATTGAGGGCCGCATCAGGGTTGTGTTTGAGCTTGGGGTGGGGGTGGGGGGCATGGCTACAGTGGGCATGGCCAACTCGACATCACTCACGTCGGGGGCCACCGGTGGTGGCCAAGTGCTAAGGCAGGACTTCCCTCAGACCCTCCCTCCCTCTCATTATAATCTTCTTTCCTTCCTTCCTTCCTTCCTTCCTTCCTTCCTTCCTTCCTTCCTTCCTTCCTTCCTTCCTTCCTCCCTCCCTCCCTCCCTCCCTCCCTCCCTCCCTTCTTCCTTCTCCTTTCTTCTTCCTTGCCCTCTTTCCTTATTTTTCCTTCCATGCTCTCTTCCCATCTTCCCTTTTTTTCTTTGTCTTTCCTCTTTCCCCTTCTCCTTTCCTGTCGCTTCTTGGATGCTCAAATGCAAAAGGGGAAACATTTCTCCTTTTGTTTTGTTTTGCTTTCACTTTGTTTTGCTAGCCCTCTGCCAGTGAAAATTGAGCTGGGGGGGCTGCACGCGGTTCCCTGGGCTCCATTTTCATCCGCAACAGCCTCCTGCAGCCCTCTGTGCACCACCACCACCCCGAGCTCCATGTTCACTAGCAGAGGTATCCCGGGCTGGTCCTTTGCTGTTTCCAGGGCAGCCCCTGGAAATAGTTTGCTTCCGATAGTTGTGGGTGCTCCATCACTGGAGGTTTTTATTTCTTTATTTTATTTTATTATTTTGTCAAACACGTATTACATTATATCTATATATCTATCTATCTATCTATCTATCTATATCTATATCTATCTATCTACATATATATATATATATATATATATATATATATATATATATATATATATATATATATATATATATATATATATATATATATATATATATATATATATATATATATATATATATACATATATATATATATATACATACATATATATATATATATATATATATATATATATATATATATATATATACACACATATATATACATATATATATATATACATATACATACATACATATATATATATATATATATATATATATACATATACATATACATATACATATACATATACATATACATATACATATACATATACATATACATATACATATACATATACATATACATATACATATACATATACATATACATATATATATATATATATATATATATATATATATATATATATATATATATATATATATATATATATATATATATGTAGGTCTTTGGGTATTCGGGTTTTCTCCCGCGTGAAATTGGAAGTGTCTTTGCAACGTTTCAACGAAGTCTCATTCGTCATCATCAGGCTGGAGTCTTCAGCTTGCTGCTTCTAGGAGCAATGTGAGATTGCAGCTGTTTCTTCCTTTTAACTGCCACTGGGGGTTTGAACTGATAGGGTGGGAGCTTGGCTGTGTTCTGATTGGGTGGAGGTGTGTTCTGATTTGTTGGGGGCTTGGCTGTGCTATGATTGGATGGGGGGTTGGCTGTGCTATGATTGGCTGGGGTGTCAGTTTGCTTCATGTATGGAATGGAGGGGTTTAGAGTGGCTAAAGATGCAGCTATGGTCTGGCTTCTGGTTTGTGGCCGTGCCTCATTGGTGTGGGTTTGGGTTTGCTTTGTGCATGGGTGTGTGGTGGTAACATCCTGTGTGGTTTTCGTGAGTGTGGGTCTAGTGTCATTCTTAGTGTTAGGGACTCGTTTGTCAACAAGTGCGGGTTTCCAAATGGCTGGTAGGCGGGAGGTGTCATCTCGTTTATTCATGCTGTGTGGGCGTTTCTCTATCTCAATGGCTTCTCTGATTATTCTGTTGTTAAAATGTTCAGTTTTGGCGATAGTTCTGGTCTTTTTAAAGTTAATTTCATGTCCTGTGGCTTTAAGATGTTGGACCAAGGAAGAAGTTGGTTCCTCTTTTTTGACTGAGTTCTTGTGTTCTTCAATGCGTGCACTTATTCTTCTGTTGGTTTGTCCAATATGTGGTGGGGCAGGCGGTGCATGGGATTTCATATACTCCTTGATTTTCTAACTCAATTTTGTCTTTGGGGTTTCTTAGGATGGTAGATATTTTTCGGTTTGTGCAGAATGCTGTCTTGATGTTGTGTTTGTGGAGGATCTTGCTGATTCTGTCTGTGGTTCCTTTTATGTATGGTAGGAGGGCGTTGCCATTTTCTTGTTCTCTGTCTTGGATTTTAGTGGGGGTTTCTTTTTGGATTAGGTTGGTGATCTTATTTCTTTGGAATCCATTGGATACTAGTACGTTAGTGAGAGTATTTAGTTCGGTTTTTAGGTGTTGTTCGTCAGCTAGGCGTTTTGTTCTGGAGATGAGTGTCTTGGCTACGGAGTTGATCTGTGCTGGGTGGTGGTGTGAGAGTGCGTGCAGATAGCGGTTAGTGTGGGTTTTCTTCTGGTAGATGGTGTGTCCTAGGGAGCCATTGGATTTCTTGTAGACTAAGACATCCAGGAAGGGAAGTTGGTTGTTAGCTTCTGTTTCCATGGTGAACTGTATTTTGGGGTGTAGGCTGTTGAGGTGTATGAGGAAGTTGTCCAGTTTTTCTTTCCCGTGTGGCCAGATTATGAAGGTGTCATCTACATATCTGAGCCAGAGTTTGGGTTTGTGATCAGATTTTTCTAGAGCTTGGGTTTCAAAGTGTTCCATATGGAAACAGAAGCTAACAACCAACTTCCCTTCCTGGATGTCTTAGTCTACAAGAAATCCAATGGCTCCCTAGGACACACATATATACACATATATACATATATACATATATATACATATATACATACATACATACATACATACATACAAAGATACATATATACATACATACATACATACATACATACATACATACATACATACATACATACATACATACATATATATATATATATATATATATATATATATATATATATATATATATATATATATATGATTGTTCTAAAAATGCGAGTTCCAGGCATATTTACAGATAAAGAAGCGATTGCCATCACGATTGCCCCAATGAAGGTGTGACAACCCCTAACTGCGCACAAGGGAGCACAGTAGAGGAGCAGCAGAATCAGAGAGACAGGAGGGGTGAAGAAGAACAACGTAGACCCATCACAAGATCATGGGCAAAACAGATGAATTTAGAGCAGGCAACCTGTGTGCCTAAAAGGGAGAGGAATAACAATGAGGGGGAGGAAGCCAGGAGAAACACCTTCAAAGCAATGCCTGATAGCCCTGCCTTACCCCCTAGGGAGAGAAAGAGGCAATACACCATGGGGAAATCTTCATTTGTCAGCATGACTAAGGCAGAAACAATTAAGTCAATTACAGGAGAGAAAAAAGGGTGTGGACCGGTTACACGTGCAAAGTCTAAATTGACAGGCATTACATAAATTGATAGGCATTCTATAAAAGCAAGCATCTCTTCCATGGGGATTCTACACTCTGACGAAGTCAACAGGGGTTGACAAAAGCTTAGCAATTTTAATAGTAGTTTTAAATAAAATTTTAAATGTTCCAGAGATCGTGATGGCAATCGCTTCTTTATCTATCTATCTATCTATCTATCTATCTATCTATCTATCTATCTATCTATCTATCTATCTATCTATCTATCTATCTATCTATCTATCTATCTATCTATCTAAACATGATTTGAATACATGAAATGGATACGAATAATAGGGAACATTAGGACAGGGATGGTAGGCACGCTGGTGCGCTTATTCACGCCCTTTACAGACCTCTTAGGAATGGGGTGAGGTCAACATTAGACAGTCTAAGGTTAAAATTTTGAGGGTTTGGGGATGAAACCACAGAGTCAGGTAGTGAGTTCCAGGCATTAACCACTCTGTTGCTGAAGTCGTATTTTCTGCAATCGAGTTTGGAGCGGTTCACTTTAAGTTTGTATCTATTGTGTGCTCGTGTATTGTTGTGGTTGAAGCTGAAGTAGTCATTGACAGGTAGGACATTGTAGCAGATAATTTTACGAACTACGCTTAGGTCATACTGAAGGCGGTGTAGTTCTAAGTTGTCTAAGCCCAGAATTTCAAGTCTGGTGGCATAAGGTATTCTGTTGCGAGCAAAGGAGTGGAGGACTCTTCTTGTAAAATGTCTCTGGACACGCTCAATTGTATTAATGTCCGATATGCAGTGCGGCAGGGGCAGGTTGCTCACTTGACTTGCTATTGGTGCACTGCGTGCGCATCACCATATTTTGCATGCCCCCTTGCGTGATTTTGCTTCCGCGCATGCGCAGAAGCAAAATCACGCCGAAATCTTGCGAGGGGGCGCGTGTGCGTGCATGATTTTTGGCAGTTTTTTGCTTCCGCGCACGCGTGGAAGCAAAATCTTGTTGAAATCTTGCACGCGCGTGCGTCCCCTCACAAGATTTCGGCTTGATTTTGCTTCCGCGCATGCGCAGAAGCAAAAAATCACCAAAAAATTCACGAAAAAAGATGGCGGCTCCTAGGCACCGGCAACAGACCGCACCGGGTTGGTAGCCTCTTGATGACGTTACCAGCCCGCCGCTACCGGTGCAATAGAGTGGACCGCACCGGTAGGAATCCACCACTGCAGTGCGGGTTCCAGACAGATGAGCTGTATTCGAGAATTGGTCTAGCAAATGTTTTTTATGCTCTGGTTAGTAGTGTAATATATGATATTAGTGTAATATCAAAAATAGACTTTTCAAACATTGTACCAGGATGGTATAAAGTTCCTGTCTTGAGCCGGAGACTGGACTAGATGACCCCTGAGGTCCCTTCCTGCCATACAATTCTATATTTTATGAAAAAAAATTGCTGTGAACACAATAGGTTCCATACTAGATTTAGAAAGGTCGGCAGTTTGGCGGTTCGAATCCCTAGTATAGGTCTCCTGCATGAGCAGGGGGTTGGACTAGATGACCTCCAAGGTCCCTTCCAACTCTGTTACTGTTAGAAGCTCCAATTCAAATTTTTGTTCAACCAAATGGGGTCACATTTCTTTTAGGTTAGTAACTTCTCCTTTTTCCAGCAGGCGCCCAAGCACTCAATTACAGTGGCTAAGAGATATGCATCAATTTGTTTTCCTTAATTTAGTAAATAGAATCATAATCGTAATTTCATTAAATGTATATGTTGCCTTGACTCCCGCTGACTTCAGACAGTTTACAACTTGTTTAAAACGTTAAAAAGAAGAAACACAAAATTAAAGCAGCCATAGCAGCGGCAGAAATAAAATAGTCAGTGTGAAGAATATGTTTAGAAAATTATCCAGAGTAAACGCACCCATGACAAAGCATTCGCAAGAAAATCTACTATTAAATTATCCACAGGAAAGGAATAAAGACATCCACAATGACGCATCATTTTTATCCTCATCCTCACCATCATCACAGCCTCTGCCAAAATCCATACCATTATTTCTATCCAACATGATACACAAAGCTCTATGGAAGATTTGTCTTCGCTGCTTTCCAAAAAGCTTTCATTGCAGGCGCTACTCTCTTGTGTAAAGGAAAGCTTTAGATCAGTGTTTCCCAACCTTGGCAACTTGAAGATATCTGGACTTCAACTCCCAGAATTCCCCAGCCAGCGAATGCTGGCTGGGGAATTCTGGGAGTTGAAGTCCAGATATCTTCAAGTTGCCAAGGTTGGGAAACACTGCTTTAGATGATAAATTTGGGGCCCTTGACAGGGAAACACTATATTGTCTTTCTGTGCCAAAGCGGTAGTATCTGATTATGTTCAAATTTTCCAATACAATTTAGGTTCCCTACAGAGTGATCCATCAACATCTTGCATTATATTCAGATGATACAGTAATGTATATTATTATGGTTGGTAACCTGGCCAACCAGATGTTTAGACTGGATTATTATTATTATTATTATTATTATTATTATTATTATTATTATTATTATTATTATTATTATTATTATTATTATTATTATTATTATTATTATTATTATTAACAACAACAACAACAACAACAACAACAACAACAACAACAACAACAACAAAGTTGGAAGGGACCTTGGAGGTCTTCTAGTCCAACCCCCTGCCTAGGCAGGATTTGATAGATTTGTCCACGGATTGAGTCCTTCCCATGGTTCTCATGGTTTTGTGTAAGCGTAGATTTCCACACGTGTCACCCAGAGGTGGGTTTCAGCAGGTTCTGACCACTTCTGGAGAACCGGTAGCGAAAATTTTGAGTAGTTCGGAGAACCGGTAACAGAAATTTTGAGTAGTTCGGAGAACCGGTAACAGAAATTTTGAGTAGTTCGGAGAACCGGTAAATACCACCTCTGACTGGCCCCGCCCCCATCTATTCTCTGCCTCCCAAGTTCCAGCTGATCGGGAGGAAATGGGGATTTTGCAGTATCCTTCCCCTGGAGTGGGGTGGGAATGGAGATTTTACAGTATCCTTCCCCTGCCACACCTACCAAGCCATGCCACACCCACCAAGCCACGCCACACCCACCAAGCCATGCCCACAGAACCAGTAGTAAAAAAATTTGAATCCCACCACTGGGTGTCACCTCTTCTGCAGGATGTCAAGGTCCCAAGTAACAAATCAATAGCAAGCAAAACTCCAAGACAGGTAGATTCCTCAAAGAATAGCTTTATTGGAATTATCATATTGGCACATATCTGGTGAAAACCAACTCTGAAGTCTCCCACGGTTTTCACCTAATTAAAAGTAAACGTTTTTCTACTTTCTCAAAACAATCAGTCATATAGTCCAATCACGGTGCGGACTGGCAGCCGGGTAGCATTACTCCACCTTCCTTCCTCACCAGGTGTAAGAATGTCCTTGGTTCTCAAGAGAAAATATGTTGTTTTGACTACAGATTCCCCTCTATCTCAATTCCCCCCTCCCTATCTTTCAGCTCCAGTGTGGCAACACTGAAGAGGTCAAAAATGGACTCAGTCTGGTCAGTTTCAGGGTTGACACAGGAGCTGCCTTGGCTGCTGATTTTCTTCTGGGTTGAATTCAAGATGCCAGTTGTCATCTTCAAAGCCTTAATGGCTTGGGACCAGATTATCTTTTCCCAGTCATATCTACTTGACCGACCATAGCATGGGTGGGTGGGCAGGGAATGCTATGGGTCCTCTTTCCTAAGGAAGTCCATCTAACAGGACCAAGAAGAAGGGTCTTCTTCATGGTGGCTTCCACCCAGTAGAACTTCATCCCTGCAGAGATAAAATTGGTCCCCATTTTGACATTTCCTTCACAATGGCATGGTTCTGCCCCAAGAACCAGAGTGACCTGGAGCGCCTCAAGTCACTCCTCTATTTGTTGTCATCAGGAAAGTGGGAGATTATTATTTTTTTGTATCTGGGTTTTATCCATGTAAACTGCCTGGAGTCACCGAAAGTTAGTTGGGAGCAATGTTCCCTGTAAAATTAGAAAACGGCGCGCGGCAGTTAAAAACGGCGCGCGGCAGTTAAAAACTGCCGCATGGCTTTTTCTTTTCATGTGTGCGGCCACTCAGGCGCGCAGCCTCTGCCATTAGAAAATGCCGGGCAGAAGTTAGAAACTTCCGCGTGGCGTTCTCTCATTACGTGTGCGGCTGTGTAGCCATGCACCTTAGAGGGAACAGTGGTTGGGAGGCCATGTACATTTTCTTAAGTAAAGAAATAGGCAGATGTTTTATTTATTTCATTTATTTATATTTCATATTTCTTAACTGCCCATCTCCCTCAGAGAGGGGCTCTGGGGAGGGTATAATGTAATTTATTATTATTGGTTGGCACAATTAGCCAGATGTTAAGACTGAATTTGGCAATTTTATCCATCTATCAAATCCTTCCCAAGTTCATGGGATAGGCAGATGTTGTTGCTTTATGGTGATAGAAGTATTGTTGCAGGTGGTAAGCTGTTCCAGGTAAAACTGCATTTTGCAATTGACTGAGAGTGATTTTGACAATGCCAATGGTGTTCAAGCGATGCTCCAGATGTTTTGGGTTTGTTTCTAAGGCGCCTCTTACCGTTGGTACTAACTTTGCTTTCTTTTGCCACAGTCATTCTACTTCTATTTGCAGGTCTTTTTATTTTCTGATTTTCTCCGGTTCTTTCTCTTCTCTTCTGCTGTCTTCAGGTACTGCAACATACAGATAGTCCTCACCTCACGACTACCAACGAGGTCAACATTACTGTTGCTAAGTGAGGCAGTTAGGTGAATTTTAGAACCTTTCCAGTGGTGGGTTCCTACCGGTGCGGTCCACTCTATAGCACCGGTAGCGGCCCGCTGGAGACGTCACAGTACCGGTGCAGTTGGTTGCCGGTGCCTGGGCGCCGCCATTTAAAATGTTTTTTTTTAAAAAAAAATTTAAAAAATTTCTTCTGCGCATGCCCAGAAGCCGAGCTTCCGGCACTGCACATGCGCTGCCTTCCTACCCCACAGTGAGTCCAAGCAGGGGAGGATGGCTGAGGGAGCCCGTGAGATGCTGAAAGAACGGGCGGCAGGACCTATCTCAGTTCCCCTCCCTTCAGCAGTCCGAGAAGCCACGAACATGCGGTGATGATCCTAGGCATTTTTGCACGTTCGAGGCTTCTCGAGCTGCTGAGGGGAGGAGCCTAGGATCATCGAATGGGGAGAAGCATTCAGGCTGGACGGAGCCTCCTAGAAGAACCGCTGCCGCGGTCTTGCTGCTCCTGCTGCGGGGGGCTGCATTGTGGGTGGGCAATGCCCCCTGCTTCTCCGGCCACTGCCAAGCTTCCGAGGCCCACGCCCACCCGGTCACATGGCTGGCAAGCCACACCCACAAAATAAGCCACGCCCACAGAGTGGTAGTAAAAAAATTAGGAACCCGCCCCTGGACCTTTCCTGCCACAGTTGGCCAGGGAATTACTGCAGTTGTTAATCAGTGTAACACGACTGTTAAGGGAAACTTTGCTTATCGGAAAGTCACAAAGGGGGATCACATGACCCCAGGACAATGCAACTGTTGTAACTGTTGTAACTGTTGTAACAGTCACTAAGTAAATAGTTGTAAGTTGAGGACTACCTGTATATGATCCAGACTTTTTTCTTCCTTATCAACGGTTAAGTCTAAGTAGTTGTTGTTGTTGTTGTTGTTGTTGTTGTTGTTGTTGTTGTTGTTGTTGTTGTTCTTCTTCTTCTTCTTCTTCTTCTTCTTCTTCTTCTTCTTCTTCTTCTTATTATTATTATTATTATTATTATTATCATCATCATCATCATCATCATCATCATCATCATCATCATCATCATCATTATTATTATTATTATTATTATTATTATTTTCATAACATTTGAGATAAAGCCACAGATGGATGTACTATGTATGTATTTCTTAGTACTTTTGCTCTGCATTGAAGGAATTTCATTGGAAAGCAACATGTCTGAGTTTGCATTAGTGGTCCGTCCGTCCCCCCCTGTAAATGATCAATTATTTGAAATTAGGTAAATATGGATTTCCCTCTCATTTCTCCTACATGTTTTTGAATTTCTGGGTCTTACAAGTGCATAAGATTGCTTATTTTAAACAAAACAAACAGGTAGACAAGCCTATATATTTAATGGAGAAATTATAATAGCTCTAAATTTTTTCTCTTCTGGGCTCTCTAGTTTTCTGATTTCATGAGAAAGGAGATAATGGATCTTTTGTTAAAAGACGAAGGAGCAATTGCTATCTTCTATGATTCGTAACCCTTGCTAGCAAAAACTAACAAAATCTAACTTAATTCAGGATAGCGAACATATACTTAAAACTTATGCTAATCAAGAAACTCATTAATTCATCTCTGGATTTATAAAGTTTTTTTTTCTGACCTAGGCATATGTAAATGTCTCAGATGCACATAGTGAAAAAACACATTTTCTTAAATGTGTTTATTTTTTTCTCAGCAGCCTATGCTTCTCAAGACAATGGAAATTTTGGATATCTTGAGTAATATTATGTGTGTGTGTTTGTGTGTGGGTGTGTGGGTGTGGGTGTAGCATTTTTTGCTGATAAATGAAAATATATATATATATATATATATATATATATATATATATATATATATATATATATATATATATATATATATATATATATATATATATATATATATATATATATATATATATATATATATATATATATATACCGTCACTTATTCTAAGGCAAATTCAGGAATTTGCTAATTTATTTCAATTCTTGGACATATTCTGCATGCAGAATATTCTACAGTAACTCCCTTTGTGCTGTGTTTCATGTACATTTTCTATCTCAGCAAAGTTTTTCATTACAGGTTTACTCTGAGAGATAATTACACCATTATCTATCAGTTTTATGTTTTAGAATTGGGATCATACAAACCTCTCTTTATTACACTTCACCTAGAACTGTTTTAGGATATGCCTCGGTTGTTGAAGTTTATCATTTGAATTAAGGTAGGAGATATATTTCCCCTATGACTTTCTGACAAAAGGCAAAATAGACAGACTATTCCCCTATTCCCCTAAAAAGAGTGATCTTTTTAGTCATGCTCGGCTGCTTTTTCAGGAATGTTTCCATTTATAATGAGATATTCTCACCCTCATTTGAGCTACGGTTTTGTTTTGTTTTTTGTTAAATTGCTTCCTTTTTACCTGAAGTAACTAAATGTAACAAGTCAAATTCGGGTAGTTTAAAATATAATTTTACGAACAGGTCCTTGTTTATTTATTTTTTTAAGTGTGGATTAGCACGTTCAAAGTTGTATTTACCATTTTATTTGTTCATTTATTTATCCAATATATAGAGATAATTGCCTACTTTCACACGTTAGTTTGTCGCAACAAGATTTTTAAATTTATTTTGACAGCAGGGCTTATAAACTAGGATGCACTTTGCCAGATGCCTCTGATGAAGTCTGATACACGTCAAAAGCTTTTGCTCTAATACATCCTCCGTGATTAGTTCCATATGAGTTGTTAAAATTAGCAGACCCTTAAAATGAAAAGGCACTCAGCCTATCCTGAAGATACCCTTACTGACGACTTTGATACTTGTTAATGTGTCATATTAATTTAAGTGCTATCTGTTGCTTAGAAGCTATAGGGTAAGGGATATGCTTGTTATAAATCCTGGGCAATATCTGAATTTCAAAAAGAAAGAGTGACTAAACAGTGGTAGTGGAAAAAATAAATTTGAACTCTGAGAATTCTTTCCGAGAAGTCTTCTTTTCATCATTCAAAATAGGTTTGCCAGAAGATAGGCAAGAAAGACAATGGATTGCTACCGTTTTCATAACTGCAATCTGCCTGAAATAATTTTAGAAAGGTAGGAAAGGAATTTTTTTAAAAAAAAACTAATAGAAGAAAAACTTATCTAATCCATATTGTTTGAAAATGTCTTGTAACCATATTTACGGATAGCATTTGGGGATGCTTCGATCAACAGCATTAATAATCTGTTTTATGAGTAATATTTTTTTATTAGGGAGAGCTTTATTTTTATATGTCCTTTTGATTTTACATATACCGTATGAAGCACCCATAAAAAATATCCTGGAGATTTTTATTGTTTCCACGTTGAAACAATTTAGTTTTTAATTCTTTGTGACAAATAGGTAGACGTGTTAATGTCTTCTAAAACTGCAGCCTCAAAGTCTCTAAAAATCTAGCGAAAAAATAATAATAATTCAATCTGAAAGACAATCCTTAATATACACGCATACACGCCTGATTAATTGATGCAAAACTTCAAGCAACAGAATTATTTGTGATAAATTCATAAATTCCTGGTGCATTATGTCATTAGATTAGAGACCAACTGATACTTATTTGGCTTCCAAAACTATTGCTCAACAACTGCCCCAAACTTACCTTTTCTTTCAGGATATATATATATATATATATATATATATGACATTCAGGATTTATTTTTGGCCAAGAGAATCATCTGGGGGGGAAAAAGGTGGTGCTTGCTAAAAGGGAATTATACTTTTCTCCCCCAAGAACCAAACCTCCAAGCAGCAAAATAGAAATTAAAAGAAAAGAAAAAAACAATTGTGTTTTCATGGCCTGTGCTTATTATTATTCTGTGAATGTACTAATTTGTTACATCCAAGATGACGGTTACTTTGGTTTTTGAAAGGGGCAATATGCCAACTACTACCGTTAAAGAAAGGAGCTCTTTTTATTAAAAGTGGTGTAACAGAAAATAGCCTGCTATGTGGGTATGAAATGGCATATTGCCAGTTGGGTGATCTGAATGTCAGGATTTCTTTTGGGGGTTCGGAGTGAATTTAAAGCTCTCCTTTTACAAGATTTTTATATTTCTTGTCTTGAGCATGCAGTTTGGAAAATGTCCTCCCGCGCTTAAATGGAAACCCAAAAATAACAAATATTGGGAAATGTCCTGCAAGAGAAAACGAGGGAGCCGTTTTAGCAACATCACAACGATTTGGTTTATGCTTTCTCCAGGCCCACCAAAAATTTGAATGAGAATGAAGTATGATTCTATACCTCAAGTCTGTTCAAATCAGGGTGGTCTGATCACTTTGTTTTACACACATGGCACTGCTTAAGGTCATTCGTTGTAAATCTTAATATAAAAAGACTGAAAATATATGCAGCACTTTGTACCTACCAAATACATATTTAAAAGCCTCTGTGAAAAGTTGGGCTCTACATGGCAGATTTTGAGGCCCTGAATGGTCAATTTATTCATGTAGATTAGCTATGTCTAAATAGTACATGGGGATGGATTGCTACAAGGCTTTGATGAAATCTCTCTCTTGATATAATCCCAGTTGATCAATTTTCTAATTTTAAAGCTTAGCCTTCTGTCTTTCAGCAATAATAGTGTAACTAGCTGCATCATTCACCGACAGCATATTAAAATGAAGAATAATTTTGTCCTGCTGTTTTGGTTCCCTTTGTTTTCTGGGACGGAATGGTGTCTGGCAAATAAGAATCAAATTGGAAAGAATCTTTTGTTTCGTCTTCATACTTTATTATTTACTTTCTAAAATGTTTTCTGCTTCATAGCATCATTTCCCTCTATACACATCCATAACAAGAATTTACTTGGGGCAAAATCCCATATTAAGAATTAAATGCATTACATAAGGTTCCCCCCCCCCACATACTAATTTAATCAAACCATATCCATTCTGAAATTGTATTTCCAAAGTAATCAATTTTAATAATACAGGTTTTTATTATCTCTATGTGTCATTACGGTGTATGTTACATATCACGTATGAAATAAGCATTCAATTTTAAAATATGCTATATTTAGGCAGAACTGTATTTCCTCATGATGAGACATTATTGTTGTTGTTGTTATTGTTGTTGTTGTTGTTTTTGCCTATATCTCACAAAAATCTCACAAAATAAATATCCATTTTTGCCAAAAGGTTAGTATTTTTCTCTCTCTCCCTAAAAAGCTCTACAAGTATTTGTGGTGTGGCAAATAACAAAAATCCATTTTAGAAAACCTCAGGCAGCTATCCAACTGAGTTAGGTTATTCATTTCACCTTTTTTTAAAAACAAAAAACAAAAAAACCGAAACCTCAATACAAATTCTTTTGCGCGTGGAATTATTTCAGTGTTTTTTAAAGAAAGCAGCGAGGGCTAAAGACATTTGGTGTAGCATTTGGCAAAACCTCGCCTGAGCTTCTTTCTGTTTAGTCCATTGATGGAAGGACAAACATTTCTTTAATAAGACTACAGCACATTCTCATTTTGTCGCAAGAGCTCAGATAAGGATCAGGCCTCCTCTATGCATCATTGTGGTGCCCTTTGACCCTGGAAGTGTTGAAGCTTTTTGGCAAAAGAGGAGCTGGAGATTCATTATTATGCGATAGACTTTCCAGTTTCTAAAAGGGAGTGAGGGACTCCTCTGTGCTTTCTCTGTGATAGACTTTGTTGCTGGAAACGAGAACTGTATTTTGGCAGCAAAAGACAAGAATTGAGGCTACTCGGCAGGAAGACTCATTATGACATAATCCTTCATTAATCCTTATTCTCTATTAATAGATCAAGACTCAAGGTTTTTGCTTTGGTGGACCATCCTTGCCGACCAACCATTATTACTCAATGTCCTCTGCAAATCTTGGTTTATTAAACGATAGGCATTTAAAATTCAGCGGAACCTTTTCAAATCAAACGTTACTCTGGTTTTTTTTTATCCTGCAAAGGATGTTTGGCTATCTGATAGCTAAATGCATTTAAAAGACATTAAGAATAACAGCCACCCTCTTCACTGGAAATTGACCAGCTCTGGACCCCCCCCCCCATATTACAAAATAATAATCCCAGATGAAAAAACAGGGGTCCTATGCCAATCCTAATTGTGGAGGCTTTGGTGCCATAAACATCACATCCAGCGAGGTGTTTGGCATGTCCTTTCTTCATTCGGATCCATTTTATTCTGCCATGTTTTTAAGACTGTCTGCAACTCAGAGAACGGTGTTTTCTGAATGCAGACTGGCAGCCAGCATTTCAATCTTAAAAAAAAATAAAAATAGGCAATGCTTCCTTGTCTTAAGTGTTACTTGCTAAGTACTGGGCCCACACAGCATGAGTTAAGCATTAGGAGGAAATCTCTAAACTGCATCCAGTTCAGAGTCTCGCTTTTTGTAGGACCTGGGTTGCTTGCCCCTTTTTCATCGCTGCCCAGATAATCGCCTTGCAATTGGGCTGCGGTGCACAAATTGTTGGTTTCTCACTCTCTTTCCCTGCAGAAAACCTGCTCTTTTGAACAAGATCTCTTGGAGAGAGGAGAAGCACCAGGATTTCTAATTCCTGTTTTACAATGGTTGTGATTTCTTCCCGACTTCCTAGCTCAGCAATGTGCCAAAAGGTGCTTTTTCCCAAAAAGAAACTGGACTTTCTTGTCCGTTTGTTTTTTTCTCTCTCTCTGAAAAGGTTTCGCTTCTCATCCAAGAAGCTTCTTCAGTTCGTTTGAAGCTTCTTGGGTGAGAAGCAAAACCTTTTCAAAGAAAAAAAAAGTCATTTTGCCTTTTTGGAAAAAGCATCTTTGGGACAACCATGACCTGGTTGAGAATCTTCATAGACAGTTAGTTCCGTGATGGCGAGCCTTTTGGCTCGGCGTGTCAAACATTCAGAAAATGCCTACCTTGATTCAGCTGGCATGTCACACACACCCCTCCTCCAGACAAAAGAGGAACAATTCATAACAAGGAGTAATAAATTAAATTAAATTAATTTACATTTATGATCTTATAAATAAATAAACACTTGCACAATTGTAAATATTTTTCAAAATGGCTACCTGAGGCAGCTCTGGACTGTACAAGAGTCGCCTCATAGGGGAAGTGGGTGGCATAATAATGTAGTAAGTAAGTAAGTAAGTAAGTAAGTAAGTAAGTTAAGTAAGTAAGTAAGTAAGTAAGTAAGTAAATAAATAAATAAATAAATAAATAAATAAATAAATAAATAAATAAATAAATAAATAAATAAATAAATAAATAAATAAATAAATAAATAAATAAATAAATAAATAAATAAATTTGAATATCTCACAGCCTCTAAAAAGACCTGAAAAGAACGCCCCGTTCTCGTGTGTTTTTGGGTGGCTTCAAAGACCATGCAGTGGCAAAGAACTCTTGAGGTCCAGAGGCCAGGCGTGCCACCAAAAATGACACAGTGTGTTACCTGCGACATGTGTGTCATTGGTTCACAGTCACCAGGCTGGTCAGTTTGAGGAAGCTGCTGGAGGGAAGGTGATGCTTGATGGTTTCTCCAGTTCTCTGAACATCCCTGTCCAAAATCTCTTGAGTCTGTGTGAAGAGATCTCGAGCAATATTGGGGATGGAATACCAAAAGTATCATCTTCCTTATGGTCTTATTCAGGGGGGGTCCCTAATTTTTTTACTACCACTCTGTGGGCGTGGCTTATTTTGTGGCTTGCCAGCCATGTGACCGGGCAGGCGTGGGTCTCGGGAGCTTGGCAGCGGCCGGAGAAGCAGGGGGCATTGCCCACCCGCAACGCAGCCCCCCGCAGCGGGAGCAGCAAGACTGCGGCAGCGGTTCTTCTACGAGGCTCCATCCGACCTGAATGCTTCTCCCCATTCAATGATCCTAGGCTCCTGCCGCCTGTTACCCCTCCCCTCAGCAGCTTGAGAAGCCTTGAACGTGCAAAAATGCCTAGGATCATCACCGCACGTTTGTGGCTTCTCGGACTGCTGAAGGGAGGGGAATGGAGATAGCTCCTGCCGCCCATTCTTTCAGCGTCTCACGCGCTCCCTCAGCCATCCTCCCCTGCTTGGACTCACTGTGGGGTAGGAAGGCAGCGCATGCGCAGTGCCGGAAGCTCGGCTTCTGGGCATGCGCAGAAGAAAATTTATTTAAAAATGAAAAAAAAAAGTTTTTTTAAAAATGGCGGCGCCCAGGCACCGGCAACCGACTGCACCGGTACTGTGACGTCACCAGCGGGCCACTACTGGTGCTATAGAGTGAACCGCACTCGTAGGAACTCACCACTGGTCTTATTCGTGATTTTTGTCTGCGAATGAAGTTAGGGCAGCAGCTATCTTTAGCAAGACCACTTAAGGAAGTGAGATGGTTTTTCCATCCTAACTACCATAACAGCTGAACATAGCATGTTTCCATGCAGGAATTGTGTATCTTCACGTATGTAGCTCTAACCATTGTCCAGCACCCTTCGTTACCTAATTATTTATAGTCTGTTCTAAGCATATATATTTTTTGCATCATCTTTCCTTACATTCCTTCTGTTGAGAGTCCTAGAGGTGCTTTTCCAAAAGACACTGGACTTGGTTTTTTTCCTTGAAAACATTTCACTTCTCCTTAGTGGGTGGAGCTAGCCTCCAAGAAGTGGGATGACACATTCCACAGCCTATCAGGACTGAGTCTGCTATCATATAAAAAGCTGCCCTCCATTGCTATTCCCCCTCTTTCGACTCAGTCGACAGTCAAAAGGACTTGTGTATTCCCACTGCTTATCTATCAACTGTCAAACTACATCTGTATTTCATCATCTGATTCGTGAGTGCTGACTTCCCAGCTCCTGTCACTCAGTGTGGCCTTGGGGGTTTTTTGGGTTCGGCCTGTCCACCGGCCTTCGGGCCTCGTGTGGGGGGGTGCCCTGCCATTGATCCCTGCGGCCTGGTTTCTCCAAATTGACTAATCGTCGCAGAAGCCAAGCGCTTGAGCGACTGGAGACCAGGGTGACCTGTGTCACTACCGCGTTTGGAGAGAGAGGCTTTCGTCCGGAGATCGACAGATAATCGCAGAAGCTTGCCGCTTGAGCGATTACTGCCTCCTCTCCTCGCCCGACGTTGGCCCTTGTGCTTGGGCTTGGGATCCATCGGCGCCCGCAGCGGCTTGGCCTTCTCCGGCTAGGGATTTGGCGCGAATTGGGGCCTGCATTGAAATTCGCCTCAGCCTCCAACGGTCGATCGAATTGCCGCCGGGATCGGAAGCCCCGCCCACGCGCCTCTTCGTTGTGCTCGCAGCTGCAGTCCTTCCAGCCGACCGAGCCAGCCGCACGTCCGACAGCACTCCGTCTCCGCTCCTTGCTCCGCCTACCTGCATCGAGCCTCGGCGCGTCAGCAATAGCCGAGCCTCCCTCGACCAGCACAATGGCGGAAAAGTCGGCGAAATCGGGCCGATCTAAGGCCCAGCAGAGCCGGGAGCCTCGAGCTTCGGAGGGGGCAGCCAGGAGCTCTTTGAGCAGGGACCGTTCACCCCTCCGGCAACAGCGCAGCAGGGAGCGCTCCCCCGTGAGGCCCCAGGCCTCAGATAAGGGCAGTAAAATCGCCCACAAGGATGGGGAGAAGCGCAGCGCTGCGCAAAAGGAAGGGGGCCAGCGTGACAAGGGCCAGGATAAGGCCAAGTCCCCAGGGTCAGCCTCCTCCTCAACTTCAGGCCAACGGGACAAGGGCCGTGATAAGGCCAAATCTCCAGGCCCATCCCCAGCTCAGGCCCCGCCCATCCCTCCTCCCAATCGCTCCAGGCAATCTTCTGGAGCTTATTCCCTTGATAACCCCAACCTCTGCCTGGAGGAAGGGGATATCTGGGAGGACCCTAGGCCAGCCAGTACACCCACCGTGGCTTCACCTTCACCATCGGCCACGGCCCAGTTCCAGAGCCCGGAGGTGCAGGCCATGATTCGTTTTGCCATCCAGGCAGGTATTGAGGCAGGCCTGAAGCAGGCCACTGACCCACCCCAAGCCACTCCACCGCGCTCCCGCCCAGCTCCGGTCGCTGATCCAGGACCCAATGAGGGAGGTGGCGATGATGACCTGCAGGGTTCACCCATCTCCTTGCGTGACCCGGATGACCTGGCGCAGGACATGGATCTCTCAGCTGATGAGGACATGGCTCCCGAGGCCCCGGTCACCACAGGCCTCTTTAACCCCTCCTTATTTAAGTCCCTCCTCCATAAGGCCAAGTCAGCGGCCAAGGTAACCTCCGCGGCGGTCAAGCCCACGGAGGAAGAGGCAGAGGACCCACTGTTCGAGGAGACCACCGCCCAAGCGGAGGTCATTCCAGCCCCCCGTTTATTCGTGGATTCCGTCCTCAAACAATGGGCCACTCCTTCCGCTGGGGCCCTACCATCCACGATGGATAAACGGTTCTTTAACGTCGACCAGGCCTTGGCGCAGCATCTGCCTGTCCCCCCGGTCGATCCACCTATCAAGGCCCTGTATACCTCGGCCCAGATGCCGGGGGATTCGGAGGAACTCCTGCGTCCAGAGGACCATCGCACGGAGCAGGCTCTACAGCGCGCACACCAGTCTGCCGCCTGGGCTATTCGGGCCTCCGCCACTGCGTCCTTCTTTTGCCGGACCTCGATCCGGTGGCTGAAGGCGCTCCAAGACCACATACCGGCTACTGATTCCAGAGCGAGGCAGGATATCAACAAACTGGTAGCTGCCGCGCAATTTACATCCGATGCCACCTTGCAGGCCACCCGATTTGTGGCACGATCTATGGGGTCATCTATTGTAGCTCGTCGCATGCACTGGCTCCGGAGCTGGCCAGCGGACTGCAGACACAAGTGGCGCCTGGCCATCGCCCCTGTTAAGGGTCAGTCTCTTTTTGCTGAGGCCTTAGACCCTTATCTTGTCGAATCTAAGGATAAGAGGAAGGTGCTCCCCAACTGCACGCGCAAGGCCCAGAACAAGGCCACCCCCTCTTCCTCGGCTCCATCTTCCTTCCCCAGACGCAACTACCGACCACCGGCGTACACTCCTAACCGCCAGCAGTCGGGGGGAAGGCAAGGCCAGGGCCAAGACAAGTCTAAATCCGACCAAGGTAGCAAGCGGCCTTTTCGGGGTGCAGGCGGGCGCCCCTTCCGCCGCTACAAGTAGACGAACCCGGTCCTCCCATTGGGGGCCGCCTACGCTTCTTCGCTAGGTGGTGGGAGGACATAACAACAGACGCATGGGTTCGCGAGACCGTGTCATCGGGTCTCGCCCTGGACTTTATCTCCACCCCCCCGGGGTTCTTCCTGAGGTGCCCCCGATCCTCTAACCCCCGGAAGCGGTCCCTCATGTTGACCGCCATCTGGCACCTCCTTGACATCGAGGCGATTCAACCAGTGCCGGTGGACCAGCGGGGCCAGGGCTTCTACTCCATCTTATTCCTCGTTGAGAAGTCCTCGGGCGGGTGGAGAGCTGTCCTTGATCTAAAGCGTCTCAATAAATACTTGTGTTACAAGAAGTTTAAAATGACCACCTTGCAGTCCATTATTTCCGGTGTCCGGGAGGGGGATTTCATGGCATCCATCGACCTCACAGAGGCGTATCTCCATGTTCCTATCCGCCCTTCCCACCAGAAGTACCTTTGGTTTGCTTACATGGAGGAGCATTACCAGTATTCGGCCCTTCCATTTGGCCTCTCCTCCGCGCCCCGGGTATTCACGAAACTGCTGGCGGCTCTTTCCGCCCACCTGAGGGCAATCCCCGTCAGGCTTCAGTGTTATCTGGACGACATTCTCGTCCAAGGGTCATCACTTTCCCAGACCAGTGCTGATGTTCAGCTCACACTGGATACTCTTCGCCTTCATGGCTTCTCAGTTAATCTTGAGAAGAGCCAGCTGGCGCCCGCAACTAGAATCACTCATCTAGGGGCAGTCATTGACTCTCTGGAGTGTAGGATTTATTTGTCCCAGGAACGGCAGGATAGCCTGTCGGCCCTCGCACGACGAATTGAGGGCCTCGACCGGGTTCCAATAAACCTCTTGTCCTCCCTTCTGGGCAAGATGAACTCGGCAATACATATCACCCCCTGGGCTCAACTACACTCCAGAGACCTTCAATGGTTTCTCTTACCGTTTCAGAGAACTCAACGCATCACGTCTTCGGCCAAGGTGCACCTCCCAGCAACCGTCCGACGGTCCCTCCAGTGGTGGCACTCTTCGGCCCTTACCAAGGGGAGTTGCTTCAACGAACCCCCGAGGGTGACCGTGACGATGGACGCCAGCTTACAGGGATGGGGCGGACACTCCTTGGACCAGGTGGCTCAAGGAACCTGGACACCGGCGGAGGCACGGCTCAGCATCAACTTCCTCGAGCTGAGGGCAGCATTCCTTGCCCTACGGGATTTCGAGTCTTCCCTGACGGGCCGCCACGTACTCCTTCTAACCGACAACGTGACGGCGAAAGCCCACGTCAATCGACAAGGGGGCACGGTGTCCCAGGACCTGATGGCGGAGGCCAAAGCCCTCGGCCTCTGGGCGGAGAACTCCTTGTTGTCCCTCAGAGCGGAACACATCTCCGGGGAATCGAATCAGACCGCGGATTGGCTCAGCCGACACAAGGTAGATTCGACAGAATGGAGTCTCCATCAGGATCTCTTCCGGGACATCTCCCTCAGATTCGGCCATCCGCAGGTCGATCTGTTCGCAACCCCCCGCAATGCGAAACTTCCGCGGTTCTTTTGCCGGTATTACGCTCACGGGGCGGAGGGGACGGATGCCCTTCGTTGTCCATGGCCAAGGGGCCTTCTCTACGCGTTCCCCCCCCTGCCCCTCATTCCGCGGGTGATCCGCAAGATTATCTCGGAGGAAGCGGAGGTGATTCTCCTGGCTCCTCACTGGCCGAGGAGGACCTGGTTCGCGGATCTGAGGTCGCTTTCCATCAGCCCTCCTTGGCGAATCCCGCCAACCGCGTCGTCGCTTTCCCAGGGGTCAGTGATGCATCCAGATCCGCGCTGGTATCAACTGACCGCCTGGCACTTGAGCGGCGCACGCTGACGCTTCGCGGAGTTCCGGAGGACATCATTCGCACCCTGCTCTCTTCCCGTCGGGCTTCTACGGTGCGGGTCTACAACTCCACCTGGAAGGTGTTCTGTGACTGGTGTTCAGCGGCCTCCCTCTGTCCTGCGGATCTCTCGGTCATCCAAGTTCTGCGGTTCCTGCAGGACGGCCTGAACAGAGGGTTGGCACCCAACACCTTGCGGCGGCAGGTAGCGGCCCTCTCCACGGTCCTATCCTGTTCGGGGCACGAGCCCTTGTCGGGTCATCCACTCATCCAACGATTCCTCAAAGCGGCCACCAACGTGGCTCCACCGGTGGTCCACCGGTTTCCCACTTGGGACCTCCAGAAGGTTCTACTCTCCTTAACCACTTCGCCATACGAGCCCTTATCAACGGTACCTCTACGGTCATTGACGCTAAAGGTCGCCTTTCTTATTGCAATTACGTCGGCTAGGCGGATCTCCGAGATCGCGGCCCTGTCGGTCCGGCAGGATCTTTGCATTTTTTACCCTGATAGGGTCATCCTCCGACCGGACCCGACATTCATACCAAAGATTAACTCGTACTTCCACCGGGCCCAGGAGCTGATTCTCCCGGCGTTCCACCCGCAACCTGCTACTGCAGATCAATGGGAGTGGCATACCCTCGACGTCTGTCGGGCGGTGGAAGTGTATGTCCAACGGACGGCTTCAATTCGTAGATCAGAGGCTCTTCTCATCGGGTTTACATCATCTTCCTCGGGTCAAAAGGCATCGCCTGCGATGGTGGGGCGCTGGATTCGCGAGGTTATCGCTGCAGCATACAGGCAACTGGGCCTGCCATGTCCCAGTCCTTTGATGGCGCACTCCACCAGGAGCGCAGCTACTACAGCGGCTTGGACAACACGTGCCTCTATCGAGGAGGTGTGCCGGGCAGCGACTTGGTCCTCCCCGACACCCTTCATCCGCCAATACAAGGTGGACACCTTCGCTTCGGCGGATGCTGACTTTGGCCGCCATGTGTTGCAAGCAGTAGCTCAACCGGCGGACTTGGGCGTTACTACAACATGCCCCCCCTAGGGACAGTACGGCTTTGGTACGTCCCACTTCTTGGAGGCTAGCTCCACCCACTAAGGAGAAAGGGCGTTGTCTTCTTGCTGAACGCCCCTTCTCGTAGGGTGGAGCTAGCCTCCAAGCCCCGCCCTTTTGGGTAGTGTATCAAAGTTCGGAATACACCGTAGTCTGCTCCTGCCCTTCGTCTCAAGAGGGGGAATAGCAATGGAGGGCAGCTTTTTATATGATAGCAGACTCAGTCCCGATAGGCTGTGGAATGTGTCATCCCACTTCTTGGAGGCTAGCTCCACCCTACGAGAAGGGGCGTTCAGCAAGAAGACAACGCCCTTTCTCATCCAAAAAGTTTCTGCAGTTCTGGAAAGGCAGTTTTGGGACATCCATGACTTGGATGATTGAGAATCTCCATAGACATTCTGTTGGGAGATTAATCCTTCCCTAATCCTTGAATCCTTCACCAGTTGTCTCAATCTTTCATAATAAATAATCAATTGCTTTTAGACATCCAATACAGGTAGTCAGGGGCGGGTTCCTAATTTTTTTACTACCACTCTGTGGGCGTGGCTTAATTTTGTGGGCGTTGCTTAGCTTTGTGGGTGTTGTTTAGCTTTGTGGGCGTGGCTTGATGGTCATGTGACTGGGTGGGAGTGGCTTGATGGTCATGTGACTGGGCGGGCATGGCTTCATAGTCATGTGACTGGGTGGGTGTGGCTAAGTGGTCACGATCCTAGTTCCCCCTACGAGGATTGCTGCATCCGGACCTTTTACAATCCCCCAAAGGATTAAAAGAAACCAGATTCCATACAGCTCTGAATCCTTAAGGCAAACCAAATACAAGTGGTCCTCGCTTAATGGCCGGTTGCTTAGCAAATGTTCAAATTTATGACTGACCTCCTCAGAGCTACTTGACCTGTTTTTTGAGTTTTGACAGCCTTATGCATGCACACATGTACGCACGCACACACACATACACATTTATGACCAGTTACAACATCCGTGACATCACCAGCCAGTCGCTACTGGTGCTATAGAGTGGACCGCACCGGTAGGAACCCACCACTGCAGGTAGTCCTTGACTTACGACCGCAACTGAATCCAAAATTTCCATTGCTAAGCATGAGTTTTGTCCCATTTTATGACCTTTCTTGCCACAGTTGTTAAGTGACTCACCGCAGTTGTTAAGTTAGCAGCACAGTTAATCGAATCTGGCTTCCCCATTAACTTTGCTTGTCGGAAGGTTGCAAAAGGTGATCACATGCCCCCCGAGACATTGCAATGGTCATAAATATGAGCTAGTTGTCAACCTGGCCAGTTTTGATCACATGACCACGAGGCTGCTGCAATGGTCCTAAGTGTGAAAAATATTCCTAAGTCACTTTTTCAGTGT